>VYZX01013851.1:9025-22473 GCA_013401335.1 Brachypteracias leptosomus | reverse complement strand
ATGGTTCTTCTGAAAGATATTAATGGAATTATCTGTCATTGAGTTAATGAACTTTTTAAGCAATTATAAATGCCATTACAAAAAATGAAACATTTTTGAAATGTTTGTTCTCAATATGTATATATGATGGAATCTTTTACTGTATTATTTCCGCTTTGAAAGTAGTTCTGACACTCAGTGCCAAACAAAGGCATTGTGTATATCCCATGAACCAAAAATGCACTTGGCTGGAATGTAAGGGCTTTTGGTTTTGTAACTGATTCTTTGAATTCTGTGTATTGAAACACATTTTCAGGAGCCCAGTTCTGTAATACTGAAATGGAAGTAATGAATTTTTAGTTCACAGTATCCTTACACCATATGGATTTGTTAGTGTAAAACTGCCTTTTTACATCACTTCTGCTTGTGGTCTGTGGGAGAATAGGGAAAAATAATCTTGAGTTCTGCAGGACCAAGTTGCTGTCTCAGGGCAAGTGTTTTGCTCCCCACCAATGCTGGTCCCAGGCTGCAATCTCAAAGTTTTCACAAACTGTACTCCCTGACTCACTGTCATTCCCATTTTTTTAGCAATCATAATTCCATATAGTGTTTGACATGTTTTCAGTTAATAACCTAGGGGCCCATATCTAACCTCATCAAACATTAGAGTAATACTAGGAATTATTAAGCATCACTTGATAGAAGTAGGCTGTATGTATTGAACAAAATAACAGAAAAATAATATTTCTTCATTATTGCTGTTATATGTGTGATAGAAAACAAACATTTGACTTCCAAAAGTGGAGATACATGTATTTGTCATTTATATTGAAATATTAACAGAAGGCCCCAGTTAGGACTGAGTTGCTCTTTCTAGATTTCTTTTAAATCATGCAGTACATTTATGCTTTTTGTCATCTCATAAAAGACTATATATCTGAATAATGAAAACAAAAAAATCTTTATTTTTGATCTTGAAATTTCTAGTGTTTATGATATAATAATGAGTCTGTGTTTTTATGCTACCCAAGTGTTTCTTGCAAAGTAAAATCAGGACATCATTCTGATGGTTGTTGCAGCACAACTGAAACATGGCCATTCTCTGTAGAGAAACTGCTTTTACTGTTTTATTGTTTTCAAATTTCTCTTTGGAAGGTTTCAGAGAAATTAAAGACAAGCTAAAGAGTAGTTAGAAGACACCATTACAAACTATCTCTGATAATTTGTAGTATCTAAAGAAAGATTATTTTATAGAAAATCTCTTGCATTTTCATTCAGACTTTTTCTTATTTCTGCTCTGTAAATTGTGTAATATGGTTGACATATTTAGTTGCTGATAGTGAAAAGCTTGTTGGCTGTAAAGAGTGTTTGAAGTGAAACATGCAATTAATATTGAATTTGCTCAGATAAGCGTTCCATTTCTTACAGAGAAATTATAAAAGCTTCTGATATCATTCCTAGCAATAGCGGAAGGTCTGTAAGCGTCTGGATTAGTGACTGAAACCAAGGTCTTAAAGGCCACCAAGGGAGTAGTAGAATCACTATCTGAGCTTCTATTGTTGGATTTTAGCTATTGGTGTTTGAATTATTGAAAAAGAAAAGTGCTAGAATAGCTGGGTTCTTTCAGATCTCTCACTGTAATGTGTGTATTTTGTCTGCTTATTTAAAAATGGAAACATACCTTCAATAAAAACTATTGCTTTAAATACATTTAATTCAAATTTATTAATCAGTATAAATATATTCACTTCATAAAATAGTACTCTGCAGCTTTAAATTAACAGTGATTTGTAGGCAGCAGGTGTTGTGTTTTACGTTTCCTTAGAAGGCAAGAAAGAAGCATTCCAATAGCATCTTTCAATGAGTTTGTGTCATATTTTACACTGTTAACATATAACAGATTGATTGGGTAATAATAGTAGAGTGCTCCAAATAAAATTATGCTGGCAAAATGCTTTCTGGTCCAGAAATGGTATTTTCACTTTAAAATCTAACTTAAATTTAATTCTGGATTTTCAACTGGTGTCAGATGCTGTCATCCAGACAGTAATGAGGCCTGGCAATGTGTTAAAAACCAAAGCTTTATTAAGGCAGTAGGAAGGATGAGCAGCATGACACCCATACATCCCTAATCACTGATAGCAAACACAGGGTTATAAGCGATGCCATGGCCCTGGTGAACTGCCAGGGCTGCTTGGTGTCTGGGTCATCTGGCAGCAACAGCCAATTGTGCAAATGTCTTCTGCATGTGGGTGTGAGTTGGGCCCACCCCTTGGCTCCAGCAGCAGCAGCAATGTGATTGCAGAAAATGCTACCTTATGTCAATAAAGTGGGCAGCATCCCAGGCATCGTCAGGCAACTGAAAATTCCAACCTGTGCTAGCAGCTGCAGAAGCAGATAAAGTATGGGCTTTTTGTATGTGAAATCCACTATTTTGAGCTCTTGTCCTTTTCTGATTGACTGTTACAAACCTTTCTTCCTGCCTTCCTCACTGTCAACTATACTGTCAACTCAACTCACACTTCTCATTGTCTCTTATCTATAGTTTTCCATTTTCTCTCTCTGACGAAAACCTTGCAAGGAAAACCCAGCAAAGCAAATAGCCAACCAAAACATGAATCCAACTAACATTTTTGCAGTCATCATGTTGTTTATTCTTCATGTGCGTTACACACATCTCCCCTGAGCCTGATCTAGCTTGTGAACTCTGTGGGGTAGTACCTTTACATTCTAGTTCTCTGAAACCACACAATGTCTAACACAGTAAAGATGGATGTGATTGGTCCTTAGAACAATAAAATAAGTAAAAGAGTGCATCTTCCAGTAAAGCATCTATTTTTAATCTCAAGACTTCTAGGGAAAGAATGCTATCTTCTTGATGATTTGTTTGAATGATTGAAAGAGAAGAAAAAAGTCTCATTTCTGATTTCAGTTCCTTTGTCTATTTTATAATACCTAGCTCTGTTAAGGTTTACATGGTCCTGTGCTATTCTAGGGAAATTCTAGTCAACTGATATGAGATCAGGTTTCTTACTGCTATAACCTCCTACTCTAGAGTGGCTTTATTACATCTTTAAAAATCAGAAGTGGAAGGAAAAATGCAGAGCTCCATAGTTAAGCAGAGTGCAGTGATTTGCATATAATAAAGAGATGCATACGGTTGGCAGTATATTTTATTCACACTGCTATGCAGCTGTTTCTTTCAGCAATACCATACTGAGTTGAGCTTTTATTTGCTTACATTAACCTGCCATTGAAAAAATAACTGCACCCTTCTTGAAGTATGCCCATTCTTTAGAGGACTGGGACTATTTTTTACTCCAAGTAAAAGAAGCATTCTAAATTGTATTATAATAAGGAAAAAAAGAAATTAAAAAAGAAAGCAATGGTATTAGTTTCTTATGCTTCTTTATGAGGCAAATTGTTGATATGTAACCATGAACATTACACTCTGTATTTTAAGAAGGAGCAAGAGCTTCTCCAATTCTCCTCGATTGGAATTGAGTTAAATTTTACATTATGATTGATACTTAGGCCAAATGCGGGTATGTCCCCTCTTGGACAAAATTTGTTCTTCCGCAACGCATCTGAAGAGAGTGAGATCTTTATGGCTGCTAATATAGCCTGGATGAATAATTATCTCTTACACATTCTCCAGAAAAATATATAGTGGCCATAAGATGACTGTAAATATCCTTTGAGACATTGAAATTCCCATAGCAATCTTTTTTCTTTCTTTCTTACTGAGTCCAGTGAACATTTTCATGTTGATGAGTTTTAAGAATGATTAGGAAAGACTCCTTCAGTCATTCTTACCCCTTTGTAAAGTCTTCTTGAAGCAAAATGTCCTTTCTGTTTTTCAGAGCCTTTTGAAGTTTTTTCAGCTTAATTCTGGTTGATAAGGATCTTTGCATCACCTGTTTGGCAAGAGGGCGAGTGTTTCTTTGTCCAACACTAACCTTCCTTCTCTACTCATTATCTCTGGTGAGGGCTGTTTTAATTGAAACCATCCCTTGTGAAAGATATCTCCAACCTAGTTCCTTATTGATTTTGAAAGATCTGACCTGCCAATAACTTAACCTTCTTACATGAAGGTGAATTAAAATAGAGAATGACATTTCTAATTTCCTAAGTGATGTAGCCAAAGGAGCTGTGCTAAAGTGGCATAATGTAAGCTCAGTCTTTTGAAAGGATAAGATTTGTTATTTACCTTGATGAGTCTTGGGCTGCACGATAAATCTTCACTTAGATGCAGTTGCTTTCTGGAATGGCTTTTAATTGAATATTATTATATCACAAAGAGATGCTCTCGGATTTGTCTGTCCTTCTTGAAGTTCTTTTGTAAAGTTACACCTAGAAATTCAGGTCTAATCAATCCTTAGCAAATTTGAAGAATGTGAAGTTAAGTAGACTCTTTAGCTACCTAGGCATTTGATTGACTTGACATCACAGCATCATTTCAGCAGTTTTGATGAACTGAGCTCTGCACACCTTTTTCAAATACATTTTTCCTAATTCCAGTTGCAGTGGCTTCTTAAGAATTCAGACAGTGTTCTAAAATCTCTGCTAGTGCAACTGACTATAAATGATCATCCCCCTGTTCATATATATAGATTTCTCCCAATACTTATTTTCTCCTTTAAATCAAACTTGCATATGGACTGTTCCTTCACCGTGTAGAATATGAGCTTCACGTTTATCTAATATCTTGAAGTACTGAGAGGAAGAATTTAAAGAATTAACATATGTATATAAGTACACTTGTTCAATGAATCTTAAAGAAGGAGATATAATATTTGTGGTAATCCATAAAGAGTGCATTGTAAAGTCTTCTCAGTGTGTAATTCTGAATATTTTCTACCATTTTGTATCTGTCACTTTTCTTTCTCTACTCAACTAGAGTTAATAATTGTAAAAATATGTAGGAATTAATTTCTGGTGTAGTTAATATTTAATGAAGTGTGAATAAATTATACATTTTCAGTCTCCTAGTTAAATTTTTTAATTTTGTAGATGGTTTTCATAGTAAATTGTTCTTTCTATCAGTTTTCTGATATAAAATCTCTGGTGTGGAATTAAATATCTGTTTCTAGAAAGGTACAGACTTTATACTAAATTCTGTAATTCATGAACCCAAACCCTCAAATAGCATTTTCTTACTATTTACTTTCTGGGTATATCTACTCATGATTATGTAATATCTTTCAGTCTTTATGAAGTCATTTAAACTTTGGCATAGTGAGTTTTGAGGAACTGAGGTTCTGGAAAATACATAACCAAATATTTCCTTTGTGACTGTTATGTTTGATACTGATATGTGTATTTCACAGAATCACAGACTGAGTGGGGTTAAAAGGGACCGCTGGAGGTCACCTTGTCCATCCCTCTGCTCAAGCAGGGCCACCTAGAGTCAGTTTCCCAGGACTATGTCCAGACAGCTTTTGAATACTTCCAAGGATAGAGTCCTCATGTCTTCTCTGGACAACATTATCCAGTGCTCTGTCACTCTCACAATAAAAGAAGTGTTCTCTAATGTTCAGAGGGTACCTCCTGTGCTTCAGTTTGTGCTCATTGCCTCCAGTCCTGCCACTGGGCACCACTGAAAAGACTCTGGCTCCAACCTCTTTGCACTCTTGCTTCAGGTATTTGTACATGCAGATGAGATTCCCCCTGAGCCTTGTCTTATCTTCCCTCCTGCATTTAGAGTAGATATGATATTCTGTCTGTACTGCTTTTTGCTTTTCTGGAATAATTTCTCTTTCCTGTAGAGTTTGTTGGGTTGTTGTTTTTATTTTTATCTACAAAATAATTCTGTCAGACCTACATGTTGGGATCTTTTTCATAAGATTTCTATTTTTTTCAAAAGTTTTGACTAAAACAATTGGGTCAGTAAATGTCTGATGAACGCCACATGATCCATATTCTGTCATGTTCTCCTTTCTAGAGGCTTTCACAATGTCTGATGAAATGAAAGGTTTACAGTTTTCTTGAAGGCTGCATGAGGACCTCTTTGGAGGAGATTAGAAAGGAAATCTGTCTTCTTTGAGGACAGGAAAATAGTAGTGACATAAAATCATTCTTGAGGAGTATTCAGTGACATTTCTTAATGCTGAACTTTGACACTTTACCAGTTTCCAAAGAAGCAGCAAATTAATTGAAAAGACAATAAAAGTTCATTTCTTGTGTTTGCCTTTCTGGAGGGGAGCATGCAGTTTGCCCTGATAACACGTTCCTTCCTTAGCCTTGTAGCTTCACATTTGAAGTCCTCTAACGCCTTCTCCGTCTCTCACCTTTTAACTGTGAGGTTTGCCAACCTAACAATCAAGTAAATCCTTCCAAATCTACAGGTCTAAAGTGATGCTATTTAAAAAAAAAAAAGTTTTACCCACTATTTAAGGATTCTTCTGTCAAGATAAAAGAATAAAAGAGGTGTCGGTTCCTAGTAGCATCTGCTAAAAGATTCTGCTGTTACTTTTTACAAAATGGCCTCTGTGAAGTCACTTTAGAAATCAAAAGTAGTACTAGCAATAGGAAGGTAAGTGGTTTTTGTGCTAGAATGGAAGACTAAGGCACAGGTCGGTCACTGTGTTCCTGTCTCTATTTCTTTGATGGGCGAGAGGAATTTTAAGAAATCTCCTGGAGATTTCTCATACGAGAATATTCTTGTGATGCCCCTTTTAAAAAATTTTTTGCAATAGTGATTCGTTGCATTTTTTATAGGATATCTTGGGTGCTTGTAATAGATCCATGAGATAATAACAGATCAAGTTCATGTACTTTCAAGCAGAAGTCCCTGCTGTGATTAATGGGGAGTTCTGTTTAAAAGCCAGAGTTATGATATAGTCTGAGATACAGAAATGACTGCCTACATTTATATTTCATAGAAGTTATAACATATTTCTAAAACAAAAATTGAAAAAAAACCCAACCTATTTACACTCAATGGTTTGTTAGATAGATTTCCAACATCACAAAAATGGGCAAAGACACTTACTGTAAGACGATTGTGCAACATACTTGCCAGATGGAAGTCACTTTTTTCAATTAATCATTCATGTCAGTTGTATCTGGAATTAGAGTGACTGGTTATAGAGTGCTGAGATGAAGTTATTACTTAGTTTGCATACATTGCAGTGACAGCTTTCATATGGTCCTAACAAGACTTCTTCAAAATTAATATAGATCTATGCTTTCTGAAACACAGCAGCACCTGTAGTTTGAGTACATCCACATGGCTTAGTTGGCTTTCCTTCCCATAGTTTTAAACACTATGTCTATATCATGAAAACACCACAATTTTAGGGGAAAGTTGTCATCTAAAAATTGAAAATGGATTTCACAGGAATTTCGCAAACAACAGATGATAATGAATAATAAATGAAGAGAGGATATACTTGGTGGAATGTATCTCAGCAAGACATAAAGTCTTACTGCACTTCAAAAGATTTATGACTGGATTGTTGTTTCAGTCCAACACATAGGCAATTTAAACAATGAAATATTTAAAGGTAAATAAAAATACATAAATTTGCCCCTCTATGTAATGGTCTGCACTTAGAATCTGCATTTTTATTAAACTTTCTTTGCTCCAGTGAATTAGAAAAAAACCAAAATTACCCAAGTTATATTCATTAAGTAATTCTCCTGTTTAATTTTATTCCATTAGCAGCAAAGAAGACAACTATCAAAATCCAGAGATGTGAGGAACCTTATTTGATCTTTAAGTATCTGTATTAGCTCCCCTTTGGCCAAGGAGGCAGAGGGAAGACACAGATGAGAAGTACGCATCCTGTGCTCTGTGAAAAATATTTCTGTCAAGAGTAAGAAAAAGCAGCAGCTTTTTGTCTGGGCTTGCTTTTTTATTAAAACACACCTTTCAACGTAACTGGGATTTAGGGCAAAACTCCAGGGAAAGATATTGAGTAAACTGTGTGCTTCCAGATAGAAAATGACAGAACATGTATTCCTACTGCTGTTTACTACTTTCACACCGTTTTTCATCAATACATCTAAATGGGCTTTAAAAATTCATATTGTTGTCCCTGTCTTACACAGAAGAAGCTGAGGTGCAAGGAGACAAAAATAACGTACGTAGATCATCCTTCCAGCTAGCAATAGGGCTAAAAGTACCACCTAAATCTCTTTCTCGCTTCATGCAAGTAAAGTAGTTTTGTATAACCAACTTCTTCCTAGTTTATCTGACATTATATCTTGCAGGAAGTCTGATCCTCTGAAAAAGTCAGTGCACAAAGATATTGCACTTAATTTCTGATGTTTCATTCTAGTAGTGTAGTAGAAAAGCTGTATCCAGTCCCTGAAAAGCTGTAGCAGTACATTTCTTCCTATCTCAGTGAAGGAGGTTTTTGGGTTGTTTGCCCTTGGCTAATGTAAGCAGAGACTGAGATTACAAACCGCTGGGCTGGCACAAGCATGATGGCCTGTGTTGACAGATGTACCCTGTGGTTGCAGCAGCCTCACAACTAGCACTCCTGGCCATCAGCACCACAGCAGGAGGCTATGATGAGCAAGGGAAAGAAATAAAAGGGCAGAAAATGAGACAGAGGCAGAAAAAGAAAAGCGTTCACTTGGTCTTGATGCTAATTGAAACAGAAATATTTTGTCTTCTCTTTTTAATACATTAGCCTGCATGTACTGAAGAAAATCATATTTAACAAACTGAACCACTAAATTATTCATGATAGAAGTGAAAGTGATCTGATTTAAAGTCCCTGTGACCTGTTCAATATGGCAAATTACCACGAGATCGTGTGAGACTCTGCACAGAAATAAACACTCTTAATAGTGCCAAGAAATTGGTGCTGCATCCCATGTTGATGCCCCTGGCAAGGGCTAGTGGTGCTTTTTCAACTGGGGTTCACTCTGATGAAAAGTGAAGGGCAAGCCTCAGCTGATTGGATTAGTGCAAAAATCTTCATTTCCGTATATAGTCACTATGAATAGTACTAGCAATTAGATTTTCAGGTTAAGTGAGATGTTCTTTTAACCCTGTTTCAGTTAAAATTTGTTTTGTGATTCGTGAGTAAATTGAATGCAAAATGCCAATGGGAAGAAAAACGTGAGTCTTGGTTCAAAACCAAGAGGAAAACCTCGTCTTAATCTATACAAATGAAATCCTCCTCTTTAATAGGCAGTGGATCCTGAATTGGTTTTCTCAATAATCTCTCCTTTAAAATCAAATTCTGACGCAGACAGAGCTGTAAAAATCTACAGGGACACAGATAAGAATAACTTGTGGTGATGTTATTGTTACTCATATAATTATAGGGCTTTCCTTGTAAATGTTAATATTTACTTATGATTACAGTCTGTATAATAATTGGAAGTAACTATTGATTTCATAGATTCACTCATAATTGGCTCTGCTGTTCATGGGAGTGGTTTTTGTTTTGTTTTTCCTTCCTCACCGCATAGGTTCATGCGATACATTTTCTATCATTACATTTCTGGTAGCAAGTTGATGAGGTCTTCTACAGACAGCTGAACATAGCCTCACAATCACATGCCCTGGTTCTCATGAGGTGCTTTAACCATCCTGATATTTGCTGGGTAGGCCACATAGTGAGGCACACACAGTCTAGGAGGTTCCAGCAGTGCATTGATGATAACTTTCTGACACAGGTGGTGGAGGAACCAATGAGGAGAGGTAAGCTGCTGGACCTTGTACTAATAAACAAAGAAGGTCTGGTTGGGAATATGAAGGTTGGGAGCAGCTTTGGCTGCAGTGACCATGAGACGATGGAGTTCAGGATCATGCAATGGCACTAAGAAGTAGGGCACTAAATAGGATTGCAACCCAGGACTTCAGGAGAGCTAACTTTGACTTCTTCAAACACCTACTTGGAGGAATCCCATGGGTTAGGACTCTAGAAGGTAGGTGGGGGGCCAAGAGGGCTGGTTAATATTCAAACACCACTTCTTCCAACCTCCGGATTGGTGCATCCTTGTTGGGATTTTTTTACTCATTGGTCAAAAAATCAAGTAGAGGAGGCAGAAGACCTGCATGCATGAACATGGATCTTCTGGAAAAACTCAATGGAAGAAGGAAGTTTACAGTATGTTGAAAAGGGACTGTTCACTTGGGAAGAACATAGGAATGGTCACAGAGTATGTAGGGATGCAACAAGGAAGGCTGAGGCCCTCTTGGAATTAAATCTGGCAAATTATGTAAGAGAAGAGAAGGAGGACTTCGTCAAGTACGCCAGTAGAAGAGGTAAGACATGGAAAACATAGGCCTGACGCTGAATGAGGTGGGTGCCCTGGTGACAGAGGCTAGCAAGTAGGTGGAGTGACTGGATGCCTTCTGTGTTTCAGTCTTTACTGCGGTGTCCATCCCTGAGAATTCCAGTCCCTGGAGATAAGAGAGAGAGTCGGGAGGAAGGAATACTTTCCCTTGGTTCATGAGGATTGTGTTAGAGATCATTCAGGCAAACTGAACACCCGTAAACCCTTAAGCCCCGATGGGATGCAGTCACGAGTGCTGAGGGAGCTGGCTGATGTTATTGGTAAGCCACTCTCTATGGAGGTTGTGGAAAATAGGAGAGGTGTCTGAAGACTGAAGGAAAGCTGATGTCTCTCCAGTCTTCAAAAAAGGGCAAGAAGGAGGACCCAGGAAATGACAGGCCAGTCAGCCTCATCTCCATCCCTGGAAAGGTGATGGAGCAGTTCATTCTGGACGTCATCTCTAAGCATGGGGGAAAAGAAGGTTATCAGAAGTAGTTAGCATGGATACATCAAGGGGAAATCATGCTTCACCAATCTGATAGCCTTCTAGGATGGTGTGATTAGTTGGGTAAGTGAGGGGAGAGCAGTAAATATTTTCTACCTTGACTTCAGCAAGGCTTTTGACACTGTCTCCCATAATATCCTCATAGGTAAGCTCAGGAAGAAGGGGTAAGATGAGTAGACAATGAGTTGGATTGAGAACTGGCTGAACAACAGAGCTCAGAGAGTTGTGATCAGTGGTGCAGAGTCTAGTTGGAGGCCTGGAGCTAGTGGTGTTCCCCAGGGGTCAGTACTGGGTCCAGTCTTGTCAAAAGTCAGTGACCTGAATGAAGGCATGAAGTGTACACTCAGCAAGCTTGCTGACAATATGAAACTGGGAGGAGTGGCTGACACACCAGAAGGCTGTGCTGCCATTCAGTGAGACACGGACATGCTGGAGAGTTGGGTGGAGTGGAACCTAATGTGGCCTGCACCTGGGGAGGATTAACCCCATGCACCAGGACAGGTTACAGGTTAACCTGCTGGAAAAGCAGCTCCATGGAGAAGGACCTGGANATATAATTATAGGGCTTTCCTTGTAAATGTTAATATTTACTTATGATTACAGTCTGTATAATAATTGGAAGTAACTATTGATTTCATAGATTCACTCATAATTGGCTCTGCTGTTCATGGGAGTGGTTTTTGTTTTGTTTTTCCTTCCTCACCGCATAGGTTCATGCGATACATTTTCTATCATTACATTTCTGGTAGCAAGTTGATGAGGTCTTCTACAGACAGCTGAACATAGCCTCACAATCACATGCCCTGGTTCTCATGAGGTGCTTTAACCATCCTGATATTTGCTGGGTAGGCCACATAGTGAGGCACACACAGTCTAGGAGGTTCCAGCAGTGCATTGATGATAACTTTCTGACACAGGTGGTGGAGGAACCAATGAGGAGAGGTAAGCTGCTGGACCTTGTACTAATAAACAAAGAAGGTCTGGTTGGGAATATGAAGGTTGGGAGCAGCTTTGGCTGCAGTGACCATGAGACGATGGAGTTCAGGATCATGCAATGGCACTAAGAAGTAGGGCACTAAATAGGATTGCAACCCAGGACTTCAGGAGAGCTAACTTTGACTTCTTCAAACACCTACTTGGAGGAATCCCATGGGTTAGGACTCTAGAAGGTAGGTGGGGGGCCAAGAGGGCTGGTTAATATTCAAACACCACTTCTTCCAACCTCCGGATTGGTGCATCCTTGTTGGGATTTTTTTACTCATTGGTCAAAAAATCAAGTAGAGGAGGCAGAAGACCTGCATGCATGAACATGGATCTTCTGGAAAAACTCAATGGAAGAAGGAAGTTTACAGTATGTTGAAAAGGGACTGTTCACTTGGGAAGAACATAGGAATGGTCACAGAGTATGTAGGGATGCAACAAGGAAGGCTGAGGCCCTCTTGGAATTAAATCTGGCAAATTATGTAAGAGAAGAGAAGGAGGACTTCTTCAAGTACACCAGTAGAAGAGGTAAGACATGGAAAACATAGGCCTGACGCTGAATGAGGTGGGTGCCCTGGTGACAGAGGCTAGCAAGTAGGTGGAGTGACTGGATGCCTTCTGTGTTTCAGTCTTTACTGCGGTGTCCATCCCTGAGAATTCCAGTCCCTGGAGATAAGAGAGAGAGTCGGGAGGAAGGAATACTTTCCCTTGGTTCATGAGGATTGTGTTAGAGATCATTCAGGCAAACTGAACACCCGTAAACCCTTAAGCCCCGATGGGATGCAGTCACGAGTGCTGAGGGAGCTGGCTGATGTTATTGGTAAGCCACTCTCTATGGAGGTTGTGGAAAATAGGAGAGGTGTCTGAAGACTGAAGGAAAGCTGATGTCTCTCCAGTCTTCAAAAAAGGGCAAGAAGGAGGACCCAGGAAATGACAGGCCAGTCAGCCTCATCTCCATCCCTGGAAAGGTGATGGAGCAGTTCATTCTGGACGTCATCTCTAAGCATGGGGGAAAAGAAGGTTATCAGAAGTAGTTAGCATGGATACATCAAGGGGAAATCATGCTTCACCAATCTGATAGCCTTCTAGGATGGTGTGATTAGTTGGGTAAGTGAGGGGAGAGCAGTAAATATTTTCTACCTTGACTTCAGCAAGGCTTTTGACACTGTCTCCCATAATATCCTCATAGGTAAGCTCAGGAAGTAGGGGTCAGATGAGTAGACAATGAGTTGGATTGAGAACTGGCTGAACAACAGAGCTCAGAGAGTTGTGATCAGTGGTGCAGAGTCTAGTTGGAGGCCTGGAGCTAGTGGTGTTCCCCAGGGGTCAGTACTGGGTCCAGTCTTGTCAAAAGTCAGTGACCTGAATGAAGGCATGAAGTGTACACTCAGCAAGTTTGCTGACAATATGAAACTGGGAGGAGTGGCTGACACACCAGAAGGCTGTGCTGCCATTCAGTGAGACACGGACATGCTGGAGAGTTGGGTGGAGTGGAACCTAATGTGGCCTGCACCTGGGGAGGATTAACCCCATGCACCAGGACAGGTTACAGGTTAACCTGCTGGAAAAGCAGCTCCATGGAGAAGGACCTGGAGTCCTGGTGGACAACAGGTTAACCATGAGCTAGCAGTATGCTTTTGTGGCCAAGGAGGTCAATAGTATCCTAGGGTGCATTAAGAAGAGTGTGATCAGCAGGTCAAGGGAGGTTTTCCTCCCCCTCTACTCTGCCCTAGTGAGGCCA
>VYZX01013850.1:25906-39054 GCA_013401335.1 Brachypteracias leptosomus | reverse complement strand
GGGGAGGGGGGCCGCGTGCGCGCATGCGCGCCGCCCGCCACGCGCCCCTCACCTGCGCGCCACCCGGCGCCGGCGCCCTCTTCTTCTTGGTGGGGCCGCTGCCGGTGCCTGGGCTTGCTGGGCGCTTCTTGCTGCGGGGCGGGGCGGTGCCGACGGGAGAAGAGGCTGCCGCGGGGACCAGGCTCGCCATCTCTTCGCGGCCGGGCTGAGCACGTCGGCGGAGCGGGGCTCGCAGAGAGAGCTCCCCGTCCCCTCCCCCGCACCGTCTGGGCGCGAGGCAGCCCCGCGCACGCGCAGCTGGCGGCGGCGCGAGCCTCCCCCCTGCTGGGTCGGGGAGGCCGCTACGGAGGGGGCGGTCACGGCGGTTTGGGCTCCACCGCGAGCGGCGGGCACGGATTCCTCCTCATCGCTTCCGCCCCCGGTGCTGCGGTAGTCCGGGCCCGTTCTCGGCGGCCGGGCCCCAGGGGAGCTCACCCCGCCGGGGCTCCGGGCCCGGCCTGGCCCCCTTGTGCGTGGGAGGTGACAAAACATGTCCCTCTTTGGGTTTGCTAACTGTAGGAGGTAGTAAGTGTGCAAAGGTGGAAAGGGCGCTGTCGCCGAGTCCCGAGTATCACACATCTGAGTCGTGCAGGATACAGTCGTGTGGGAAGTGTAAAACAAAAAGCTCTGTAAGACTCAGCTGAGAGCAAGCTATAGTTTGGGAGATGGGGGACCTAATACCTGCACAGCATGAGTGCTGGAGTACAGTGCTGTGTTCACAGGCAATTCCTGTCTTAGGCCTGCCCAAGTGAGGTAAATTCTATGCAAAACGCTTTCAGACCACAAGAAGGGCTTGTGAGTCTCAAATGTGTCAGCTTTTTCCAGCTGCCTTGAAACATGTAGCTAGTTTTAATTGCTCCCTTCAGTTCTGAGATCTGAGCCTACCAACAAGTGTTTTATGTCATCCTGCACACCTAAACTGTATAGTCTTTTTAAACGCAAATTGCAAGTACCTATATTGTCATTAAAGATTTCAAAATGCAACTACAGATAGCTGATAGTGAATCTCTTTCCATGTAATTCATACTGTTACTCTTCTATTTGGTGGCTTCGGCTCAGTTTTGACATGGCTAGTGACTTGGTCCAGCAATTTTTCCTCTTGTTGGAATCTGGAGTAATTCTGCAGCAGAGCATCATACAGAATAGATCTGTGGTAATTTGGACTGTGCTCCAAAGTGTTTTCACAGTCCTCTTGCTGTCTGTGCTGTTTCATACCCTACCCCAGAGAACGGGTTGCTGGTAATATGAGATTGCAGACAGTTCTCAAGCTGCTTGATGGCTGACAAAACTCTTTTAAGCTTCTTTGTGCTTGCATGCACCTGCGTTCAACATACTGGTCAATTTATTACCGTATTTGTTTGAGCTGCCTCTCTGCAATCAGGGCCTGACTCCTAGGTTTCTAGCTGCAGCTGTGTAAGATCCTGTGCAGCACATGCCTTGTGGAGAGGCAGAGGTCCAAGAAGTTGATATTCAGGCATAAAAATTGGGTCACGTTTATAGACGCTGCCATAATGAGGACTGAGCTTGGTCACAGTAGGGGTGCCAGGCAGTGCTGTGGAAAACAAAAGCTTTGAAGGTGGCCTGAAAGAGAGTTGAAGACAAAAGCCTGGACTTCCAGGCTGTGTTCCAGGCACCTGTGTATGTAACAGAAAAGCAGGACAAGATTTGCTTTCTAGGGGCATAAGCAAGGCCTTGTACAAACACCCAAGCCCCATCTTCTCCTTCCCAGCTGTAGCTGCTGTGGTTGTGTCTGAGGGTGTGGGCTGCCAGCAGTGCTGCAGAGCAGGCTGGTAAACAGGCCTGCGTTTGCCCTCAGGGATTGTTTCAGGCTGATCTGTGCTGTTGCAGTGCATGATTCTTCTCACTCCAGACGACAGCCTCCCATCCCACGCTCAAGATGGTGACCCGAGTTTGAAATTAGCAGGGGCACTGGGAATTGCAGGGGTGTCGTGTCCCCTGACTAAGCCAAACCTGCTTTGCTGTGTGCTCAAAACTTGATCTTGTCTTAGTCAGCCTTTTTTCACTCCCGGGGCTGGGTCCCATCCCTTTCCCACACACAGGCTGTGTGCTCAGTTCCCAGGCATGCCCAGTTAAAAGGAAAGCGTACCTTGTCAGGGGAGTGTCTTACCGGGAAGAACATCTTCAGTGCTGCTGCAGAGCAGATGTGAATGGAGAGTTGCGTGTGAATCATGCAGAGATTAACGTGCTGCATCAGTGAAAGTTTTTAAATGGCACTTAGCCTGGCATTTTCTTATCTGTACCCATTTTTGTCAATGGGTTTACTAAAAACAACATCACAAGGCCCATGCACGTTGCAGCAATATTAACTACAATGCAGTTTTACATGCTACCAAATGCTTAACAATCCCGAAGGCCTACAACTTATTGGAAAATTGCAAAAATGGCAACATAAATGGTGAGAGTGTCTGCAGGGGCTGAGTAATAGAATTAGGGCTGTGTGAAGGGCTGTGGAGCAGCGAGGCTGCCTCTCCCCACTCCTTGAGTGGCCGTCTACACCCAGCCCCGCTGAAAATTAAAGAGGTGTTTTTCTGGTGCGTAAGGGCCATGTGTGTCTTGCTCAGTTCCTGTTACACACTTAAACGGGCAGTTGCTTTGTCATGCAGGCGAGGGCTCACCTGAAGAAGTGCAAATTGGAATTGCTGGTCTGGCATGGTGTGATGTGGCTCTTCCTGCTGTTCGTTTTGAACCTGGCTCGAAGTGAACACCATTTTCCTCACTAGACCTGCAAGGTCTATTTTTTGTATGCTGCCTCGGTAATAAGCAAATTAAATACAGCTCAGCAATAACCCCGCATGCTCTCTGATGCGAGCAGTTGCCCACCTGCCTGTTACTAACAGTCTCCATTAACTGGGAAGGCTTCTTGTACTTTTCTTGATAATATGTGAGGAAAAATGCAGGAGTCTCCTGGATTACAGAAGATCTCAGCCTTCTATCCCAGGTTTGTGAGGTAGGGTTTTGGTTTGTTTTTTTCACCTTTAGAATGGAAGAATATTGACCACTAACAATAGTTTTCTCATCAGAAAGGATTACTTCAGTGTGAAGCTGTTGAGGCATATGAAGGGTGGTGAGTGCCTCATGATTAGGATATTTTTAAGATTTTTTTTTTTTTTCTTAAAGGAGGAAGAAAGTGGAGAGAAGAAAATGTTTGGAAAACCAGCGGAAGGATCTTTTGCATGAGTGAGGGTAAAATAGAGTAGAGAGAGTGAGGCCTCCAGCAGCCACACTCTGCCCTGTGTCACAGGGGTCCTGGGAGGGCTCTGCTCTGCTGGTGGCTTTGCTGTGGGCTGCGAGGTGTGACATCAGCCACCAGGACAGCAAAGACAGACCTGAAATGGAGGAGGATGGCCTGCCATTATGGACATCAGTAATGTGTATCCGGAAGTGCAGGGACAGCTGATGGAGAAGATCCATAGGCAGAAACGGTTGGGGCAGCAAATGCTTTGTCAGAGCTGCTCCCTGCCCCAGCCCCAGGCACGGCTTCCTAGCAAGTAGAGAGTTGTGCCAGCTCCCTTCCTACCAGTACTGGTGAGCTGGCCCAGCAGAGCAGCTGGTTGCAGTGGAATGCCCTCTGACTGCCACGTTCAGGCTGCGTGGGAGCAAATGCCTTGAAGGCTTTTGGACCTAGTGCATTGATAGTCTTCTGCTCCAGGCCAGTCTCTGCAACTGCGAATCTATTCTGTTCCAAGCTTCGAAATTAAGTCTCATTACCTACTTTACATCTTACCTGGCTGTTTAGCTTTCAACATTTCTGCTATCCTTACTTCTCTACCTGCAGAAAATGGGCAGGTTAAAAATGAAGTTGTCCATGGCTTCACTCATTGGCTAGATTGCAGCTTATAAGGTATCTAAAAATGGTGTAAAATGCGAATACATAATCCCTCTGTGTACCACTGAATTAAAATGAAGGGTTTAAAAGGTTTATGTAACCTCTTACTGCATTTTTTTCGTATCTACAAAGTGGGGATAACTTTTTACAAGATGGTAAGTTGAGCTCAATGTAGGAAGTTGTGTCAGTTGAGAAATACCACCTAGTGATGGTCACGTCATGAATTGTACCATTACAATTTCCTAGCAACAGAATCGCATGACTTTTCTGTTAATTCATCCACCTTTAGCAGTATTGTGCAGATGCAATTGGTGCTATAATTTTTAAGTTTTTAAGTCTTTAAAAAGACTTCAGTTTTATTTTTAAAAAACCCTCTTTTTTTTTTTTTTTTTTTCAGTTGTGTACACGTCTTCTGGGTGTTATTTACATTTTTATAGGGGCTCTGGAAAAAGAAAGGATTGAAGTTCTTAGCTTCATCGCTCTATCAGGTAAAAAGCAATGGATTCCTGCAGGGTAGCTTGTGAGGTCTGGTGGCATTTTGTACGTTATTCTTTAAAAGTACTTGGAGGCTTTGATGACTTTTCTGAGCCTGCAGTGTGAACTATTATGATTTGCATTTGTTCCTTGCAATTTGCAGCTGCAGGCTCTGCGCTTGCTTTGTTTAAATATAATGCCAAGTGCCTTTAAAATAGGTATTTGAACTTTGGATTAAGGAGACTACTTTTGTAATATTAAAGTCCTTTTTACCGCACACATCAAATACCTAACTTGTAATGCAGTCTTCCTGCTAGAAGTTTTGAAAAAGCCATTTCTATATTCTTAGTAACACAAAAAATGAAGCAGGGTCTTTAAAAATGCCTTTTGTGCCATTTTCCTAGTAGCCTTTCCTTCTCAAATTTTCTTTTAAAATGTGCTTATTCTGGCACATCAGAAATGAGCAGTAAGAGAAGAGTCAAAGTGCTGCTCTGTTTGCAGTTTAGTTGTACTTTATTTGATTTTTTTGCTACTAACTCAATAATGTCGGCAGCACACCTGCCATTTATCAGTGTCGTTACCTGAAGCGTGGACTTCTGACCAAAAATTTTATGCACGCAGTGTCTGGCAAGTTTAAACAAATTACTGTGTAGGCAAAAGAAATCTAAAAATGTTAAATACAGATTTCACTATGGTAAAACAGAGTTCTACACTGGGGAAAGATTTACATGGAGTATTTGACTTTGATTTTAACCATTGTTCTGCTTGTGTACACTTTGAAAGGAAGAAACTGGCCACTGTGTAGTTAATGGAACCCTGTATTCTGTATATCCTGGATAATTATTTATTATGCAATATTTAACACATTTATCTGCTGTCTCAAAAGATTTATGAATTAATTTATCATATTAGATTTAATCTTTGCTTTTTGAAAGTGAAAATGTGTTAAGAATTTCCCTCTTTATTTTACATTCAGATTCTGATGAATGTTTTCTGCAGTTATTCATGTGAACAAGTTCTTGATTTCTAAAATGCTCAGCTGAGAAAGATAAAAATGTCATGATACTCATTTGCATAATCTTTAATGCAGTAACCACCTTGAAAATGCTGTAGGTTTGCAGACTGAAAAAAATGTGGATTAGCTGAGTAAGTAATCTGATTTATGAACATAAGGTCTTGGCGGGATGGCAGATAGTTTGCGGGCAATCTGGAGACTAAGCATGGTCATATAATTAATTTATTAATAATTCTAACTAAATAATAAATTCATAGAAATAAAAATGTCCTATTGAATTCATTAACAGAGCAGGGGTTGAAGTCACTGAATAAATTTTCACAGGGATTAGCTCATGCATCTCTGCTTGTTAGAACAACTCTTATAGTGCTATAGCACTTTTAGTTCCATGGTAATTTTGCATTTTCTTGTAGATTAAGGCTGTGGTATTTTTATTGCAATTAGGATATAAATTTGAGTACATTAATATTGCTAACAGTATCTCTAAGTGTTAGTGGGCCATCTGTGAATGTTATCTACTTTGCTCACTATTATTTCCTCAGTGCAAAAAAAAACCAACCAGAAGATGAAGATGCAAAGTGCAACTGGTATGTGTCACCTGCTTGATAACATCTTGACTTTGGTGGTTATTTGTTAGCCTCGATTTTTTTGTTTTTCAAATGCAAACTAGGAATTCAAGTGCTAGATAAACCTCTCTGGTGGGGGCTGAACTAGTCAGGCTTCACCCAATGTCTTAACCGAGGTCTCTGCTCAGCTGAACTGCTATTGTGCAAACCAGATGATGGGACAGACAAAAAAGCCCCTAACTAAATTTGCAGATAGTGCCAAGAAAGGAGGAGACTGTAGTTGGAGCATAAGATTAGAATCTAGAGAAAAGTTGGGTTGGTTTCTTTTTGTTGATCTGATTTTTGCTTTTATATATATATATATAAACCAGCACAGACAAGCACAAATCCATACTTGTTCCTACAACCAGTGATTTTTAAGAGTCTCATCTATTGATCCTGGGAAATTCCCAGAGTCCATGTGAGGTGACCAAAAGAAGCAAATGGATACTGCTTAGCATCAGTGTAATTTTTGTGACATTCCTAAAAAAGATTGTATCTTTTTAGGTAAAAAGTGTTCTACAGGACAGAAAAAACTGCAAATAATTGGAGCTACATAAATCATGGGCTAAGGTAAAAATGGGTGAATAATATTTGCAGTAGAAGGCATCACAGAGCCTGGCTGAATTATGAGCTGGATATGAATCAGCAGTATTGCAGTGCCTTGAAATGTACGTGTCACACAAGCAGGAAGCCTGCAAGGCACATGCTGTAATCCTTTCACTTGTCAAAGCTTTGGTTAGGCTCAACTTGAATGCTGTGTCTAGCTTTGGGCATTATACTTCTGGACTATCTCCAACTGTTTCCTATCTTTCTTGAAGAGAATAAGAGGATGCTCTGAGGTCTCAGAAGCATGATCTGTGAAGAGTGATTGAGGATTTGGGTTACATGTTTGGCATAAGGAGGAGAAGGGGGCTGGGAGAGGTTTCTGCAGAAAAGGAAGAACTGTTCTCTGTGCCCATTGTAGATGAACTCAACTTACTGAGCAGTAGAGGCCATTCTGTATACACTAACCATAATCTACACATTTGTTTGGTTTGGGGTTTTTTTATACTAGTAATGACCCTACTAGAAGAATCTGTTTTGTTACTTTCTGTGATGCACTCAAGTGGGTAATAAATAGAATAATTTTGGTATTTTGGGAAGGGGGGGAAGGTTGTGTTTGAGGTTTTGGGTTTTTCTTTCAATGATTAGTTGACTACAATTTAAGGGGGCTTGGGTTTTCTTTCCAGGTTTTGGTAGGTAAGTCCAAGGATATGAAAGGCCACTGCAAGGGGGGATGGACCATCTTTCTCTGTGTCTGTAACAATGAAGAAATAAAAAGATTAACTTTTCAGCAAGGAAGATTCAGGTTATATTACAAAGAGCTTTTTTCAGAGAAGGCCAGCTTCACACTAGAATAGCTTTCTTTTGAAGGTTTTGAAAAACAGGTTAGACATCTGCCACAAAAGATCACATGTGACCGATTCTACCAAGAGATAGTAGAGTAGATTAGATGACCTCTCAAGAATTTTTCCAGTTCTGTTTTCTGTGATTCTGAATTTCATCATTATTTGTAAAAGCCCTGTGCTTCCACACAGAGAGGTCAGTGTGTGAGGCTGGCCATACAGGGTCAGACTGTTTAACCCAGTGCACCATCTTCAGTGGGAGCTGAAAGCAGGTGTGCAGGGAGGACTGTAGAAACAGGGCAATTACACAGGACAATGCTTGTGCTGTAGATGGTTTCTGTGTATTTAGTAGCTCTTGGTAGATTCCAATTCTATGAATTTGTCCAGAATCTTGAACAATCCTGAGCTGTTGATGTTTATGGTATCCCACAACCAGCAGTTCTTGCAGCTGAGTCACGTGTGTGAAGACCCACCTCTTTCTCTTAGTTTTGAATTTGACTCTCTTCAAGCTTAATTTGGTGCTTTTTGGTACTTGTTTTTTGGAGAGATATTTCCATTGCCACTATAGACCTTTACCTTATTCATTCTTAAGTGTTTCTGTTTCTAGACTCAAGGGTTCTAGCTTTCTATTTAACTATTATTTTATGGAATATAGGAATAATTATGAATAACTATTTCTTATGTGGAAGATGATGCTTGATTTCTCCTTGTTGCCCTGTTTGGAATGTTTTCAGCTTTGCATCATTTCAGATGGAGGAAACAAACTGCATGCAGCGGTAAAGATGCAGGCACTCTATAGGTAGCAAAGAGATGTTCTCCATTTTATTCTCAATTTCTTTTAAAATAAGTGATTTTCTTTTCACTGTTGTTGAGCACTAAGCTTATGTTTCCATAATCTGTCTGTCCTAACCTCAAGGTCTCTCTCCCTGAATAATACCAGTCAATTCATTGTATATTTGAAATTTGGAAAGCTTTATTCCCCTATGTATTTTTTTATGTTTATCTATATTGAATTTCCTGTGCTGGTTTATTGCCTAATTACTAAGTCACATAAGGCCTTGTAGGTAGCTCTTCATTACAAGCCCTCACCTTCATTACCCTAAGCAGTGAAGTAGCATCAGCAACTTTTGCTACCTTGCTACACCCCTTTTCTAGCTTGTTGATGAATACAATGAGCAGCACAAGTCCCAGGACAGACCTCTGTGAGGATTATTTACTTCCCTAATTCTTTTAGGCGATTGCATGCTAGTTTTTGACAAGTTCTCTGTCTGTGCAAGAACATTATTTTTCGGTAGGTACTTAGGTTCCTTAGGCCTTCTGGAAATCCAGATAGATTATATCAACTAGATTTCCACTGTCCACATGCTTGTGGGCATAAAAATATGACAGTAGTAGCAAACACTGATTCTTTTTTACATGAGAAGCTATTCTTTTCACCAAATACAAATTTGTTAGTTTAATCACAGTATTGTGTTCCTGGTTCTGATGCATAGAATTGCTGTGCTTTTTAATGCTCAGAATACAATGATTTCATCATCTGTGCCTTCATTTTTGGAATACTGGAATTATAAATGGATGCATTTTACTGCTTGAAGAAAGATTTTGATGAACATTAACTGTGTGCTGTTGAGTATGTCATGTTATACAGTAAAAAATTTGCAAATCCATCTGAATCTTTTCAATAGGCATGATTAGTATTTAAACAAACTAAACTTTTTTCTAGCACTGTCTAGTTTTGTGTCATTGCTGAGATTATTGGCAGAAAGTAGGTGTGTCAGCCTGTTGTCTTTTTTATTTCCTGATTTATAGTTGAATATAACTTAGCAAAGTTGAATGAGAGGACAAAGAAAAGCAGCTTCAAGTCAGGGTTATGCTCTCCTGGTCACGACCATTGCTCTGAGTTTGGCAAAAGGGCTGAGTTTTCTTGCTTGCATTAGGTGAATATATACAGCCCTTTGCAAATGAGGAATTTTGCTAATTATTTCATTGTATGAGCAAGTTAGGATCTCTGCCCATCACTAAAAATGTAATACACATTTTCAGGTAATTACAAATGGTGCATCTGAGTACTTTTCAAGGTTTTTCCCTTCCCCCAGTTCCTTCCTTCCTCCAACACACTTCTGGCACAGGGGTGTGTTGTTTCCTGTAGCAAATATTAAGGGCTGATATGAACAGAAGATATTGTCTTGATCAACTTTCATCTTTTATGATAGAAAGCAAATGTTTTCAGCATGATTTTGATTTTAAAAACTCCCTACAAATACCGTTTAAATTCCTCTCTTGAAAGGTTTCAAGGAATCTGTCTTCTCCAGCTAAGAATCTGAGAATGCATATAATTATACCTAATGATTTCACCACTGTCAGATTAGATTGATTTTTAGTCACTTTTGTGCAGATTAGATTCAACTCAGGTGCTCAAAGTGAAAGAAGGTGCATTAATCTGCAGTGGCATTCTGTCTTTCCCAATTAGCAAGTTCTAAGAAATGTTAGGTAATGCAAGTTTGATGGTGTGAAACACTTTTGTTCTCCCATGGATTTAGTAAAGTTAAGGGAGTTTAGGCCTTCAAAGGCAACAATCAGCAGCTTAAGTGTTGGGCCTGCAAAAAAAATAAAAACAAACCATGAAAAAATAATGGAAATAAAGAATATTTTTGAGAGATTTAAAGGCTGGGGACAAATGATGGTGGTTAAATTAAGATTTTTGAGGAAGACTGTAAAAATTTTATTTCTGTAATGTAAGCCTATAGTATATATACCTTCATGCAATCAAAATCTGTCTTTCAAAATTTTGGTTAGCATATTGATATTTATAATGTGTGTAAGTTTTCATGTAGTGATTTGTCTAATGCTGCACAACCTTGTTATCTAATATGTGTATGTTTCTGTGTAGTGTTGAAGGTCACACACTGATTTCTTTAAACTGTATGGTCAGACCATAATTTTAATTATTTTCAAAGCAATAGTACATTAGCATTCCAGAAGTGAACAGTGAAGGACAAAGTACTGAAAAATGAAGTGCAAATAAATGACATTGCAATGTGTGCATGTCTTCTGATTTGGCAGAATTAATGCTGGCAAGGCTTTGCTGTAGCTCGAAGTATATGTTTATTGCTTAATTATCTCTGTTACTGAATATGCTCATTGCGTAATCTGGGGAAACAGTAATTGAGTCCATTACTGTAGATAAACAATTGCCAATTTATAGTACTTCAGAAAAAAAATCTTGTCTGTAAACAGATGTTATAAAATCTAAAATGTTGATGCTATCTTACGTTTACCATGATGAAATATTGAGTGATTTTTCTTAGTATGTGTTCTGCCAACACTTACTGAAAATTGCCAATATTTTCTTTTTTTATTTCTTGGAGAAAGGAATCTACTCCAACTATATTAAAATATTTTCCTTTTCACACTTGCCTTAATTTTTGGATGAGCTACTCATTTTGTTTGTTTGTTTTTTTGTTTAATGCTGATATTAGCTAATGTCAAGAAGCCAGTTCTTTTTAATAACTTAAGAAGATTGGCTTTTGATTAAATGACAGCAATATCAGATGTAATTTTAACTGATGGAGCAATGATGATTTTGTAGGCATGTAAGCAGTTTTCAGTCTCCTACTTAAAAAGATAGTGAGTTTATCCTCTTTCAGGAATATTTGTATATATCTCAATTTTGTGTTAGAACAAATGAAAGCCCCAGCCTGGTAGGAGCTCAATATTAATACCAGAAACTAATTTGAACAGCATGGTGAGATGCAGAGGTTTTCCTGCAGATCATAATCCCTTGTAATTTTTAAGTTTAATTCCTTATATTTTGCCAGAACATTAACCTACCTAATCCCGAAGCAGTGGCCAATATCCACTTTCCNAAGATAAGACTTCTGCATACCTATATAGAAGTATGTGAGTCAGTATATGTAAAAAGCACCTCAGAGGGCTCTATTACTAGCATTAGAGTTTTACTATTGAGTATAGTAAGAGTTATGCAAAATTATTATCCCAGTCTCAAGGGACAATTTTGTGTCTTATGTCTGTAAAATGAAACTGATCTCACAAATACTTAGCCCAGAAGTGTTCATTTAATCTTGGAAGTAGTCCCACTGAATTTAATGAGCCCATAGATGGTAAATTCTTTGGGGCTCTTATTTCCTTTGTGCCTTTTTCAGCGGTAAGCACAATCTCCATTAGCTTTTACATTAACATCTACTGTTACTTACAGCAAAATGCTTTTAGGTTTTGGCTTGAAATTGCTAATTCAAACACATAGGCACAAAAACTCTGAGGCAAAAAACAACAATTAAATAGAGTTATTCCAAAATTACATTTGAAGAATCTGAGCTTCCTTTGTGAAATTTCAAAAACTGCATTTTTGAATGCTGCTGCAGGGGTCATCTGATTTGGCTTTGATTGGCAAAAGAACCTTACAGCCATTGGGATTCTTGAGAAGAGAAGGACATTGGATAGTAAACCCTCCAACCTGCTGATGAATGCTTATAGTCAAGGTAATCTGGCTTTGCAGCTGGGAGTAGGTGTAGAAAACCACAGCTTTTATTAACTCCTATGCTGAGAGCCAAAGGTGTCTGACTGTTACCCATTGGGGTCCTCTGAAATCCATTCCAGTTAACAGCATTCTTCCAACAGACTGCACTGGCTCTGGGTGAGTGTTCTCTTCTGCATGCTTCCCAAATCACATGCCTAAACCAAGCTCCTGAAGGCTGGATTTGCTCAGTAGAATTGACATGGTCTGACTATATATTTATTAATAAGATAGACATAAAACACAAGTTCATTTTAGATAATTGACAAGTTCTTTTTGTTTTTTTCTTCCCAGATGGTTTCAATCTTTAGTTTCAGAGCAGAGGGTAATTTAACCTTGCCAGCATAGAATTTCTAAACTTCGGAAGTTTATAAACTTTGTAAGTTTTTTGATTTAGTTAGAACAGCATTTCTATTCTGGTGGCGCAAAACAATGTCCCACACTGACCAGAGCTTAGTATGAGGCTTACAGTTTTTGTTTGTTTGTTTTTTTGTTTAATGCTGATATTAGCTAATGTCAAGAAGCCAGTTCTTTTTAATAACTTAAGAAGATTGGCTTTTGATTAAATGACAGCAATATCAGATGTAATTTTAACTGATGGAGCAATGATGATTTTGTAGGCATGTAAGCAGTTTTCAGTCTCCTACTTAAAAAGATAGTGAGTTTATCCTCTTTCAGGAATATTTGTATATATCTCAATTTTGTGTTAGAACAAATGAAAGCCCCAGCCTGGTAGGAGCTCAATATTAATACCAGAAACTAATTTGAACAGCATGGTGAGATGCAGAGGTTTTCCTGCAGATCATAATCCCTTGTAATTTTTAAGTTTAATTCCTTATATTTTGCCAGAACATTAACCTACCTAATCCCGAAGCAGTGGCCAATATCCACTTTCCCACTTTTATAAAACTTTGATTTTTAAAATTGCACTGTAGTTTGGTAATAGGGAATTTTGCTACATCTGAAACAATCCGTCTAAGAAACAGGCTTGGTTGGGTGTGTCATTTGTTGTTTTGTGGATTCTTTTTTTTTTTTCCCTTTGTTGGTGATTATGAATTATTCAGTGCTTTAAAATATGTAACTACAAGCCCCGACTCCTGCATCAGCAGGGACACCAGTCTTATCTGAATGATTTCTGTTTGGATGAAGCAGGGCCTGGGCTGATTCCTCTTAGAAGCAGTGGAAAACACTCCATTGACCATAGTGGAAGCTAGAAATCCTCCAGAAAGAGGAGTTACTTCATATA
>VYZX01013850.1:12963-25198 GCA_013401335.1 Brachypteracias leptosomus | reverse complement strand
ATTTTCCCCATACAGCCCTCATGCAGCAGTACTAGGACCCAGAGAGTGTTGATAACACACACCCTTGTTATGACTATCCGTGCCCACACGGCACCAAAGGCACGGGGGGGGGGCAAGATCTGGGAGGGGATACAACCCGGACAGCCGACCCGAGCTGACCAATAGGATACTCCATACCATATGACGTCAGCTCAACTATAAAGGAAGGAGGACGGGGGGGATTCGGGGGAAGACGTTTGTCCTCCGAGCAACCGCTCTGCGTTCTGGAGCCCTGCTTCCCGGGACAGGCCCGACACCGCCTGCGGATGGGAAGTAGAGAGTAACGGCTTTGCTTGTTTTTGCTTCGTGCGCACGCGACCTTGCTTTCTCTGCTGTTTATTAAACTGCTTCTTATCATAACCCACGGGTTCTTCTTTTCCATCTTACTCTCTCCCCACTTGCCTTGCTGACAAAGGTTTGGGGTGTGTGTGGGGGAGAATGATAGAGGGACTAGGGGTGGGCACCGGGCACCCAGCCAAGGTAAACCCACCACAACAGTGCATGACCGTATTCCTTTAGCAGCATGCTTTGAAAGAATTCATGGGAAACTGTGTATGGTTTCTTAGGTATTTTTATCTTGAGGGTTACTCTGCTAGCATCTGTTTATTTTCTCTTTTGAGAAAAAAGAGAGGAGTACCAAATGGGAGGAAGAGGGAGCAGTAATAAATACAAATGTAGGCAATAAAACATACCTAGTTTATCATTGCTATGAGAAAATTAGGTGAGATGAGTTGATTTGTATATTGGTTTTCACTTTAAAACTGTGTTTGAAAGGCACATCATCTGCTGCATTGGTTTTCGTGTTAAAAAATGGTATTGTAGCTCAGCAGTGCTGTCAAGAAATACAATATGTCCCACCTCATTAAGTACCATCGTTTTCCTCTCCATCTGTCTAGAACAGCAGGAAAACTAGTTTTCAAATAGAAAAATAATCAGTTTTGTGCATTTCCTTTCTTCACCTCTGCATCTGTATTCATCTAAAAATTCAATCATATTTCCAGGGAAGTGCCTCTAGAACAACAATCCTAATAAAGGTGCCATTCAGAACATGAGAGCCTGTTGTTTGGGACGTAGCAAGGTGAGCAACCGTGTGAGCCCAAACAAAAAGATATATTGGACACAAGGGAAGGAAAATCTGCCTATTTAACAGAAATAGAAACTGTGGTTGATTGAAAGCATAGCTAGAAGAAATTTAGAAAGGGAGGCATTTCCTCCTCTGGATATGTGACCAAGAGTTCATCAGTTTGGGTGTTAAAAGCCATGCAGTACATTGTGCCTAAAAAGCATGATTTATATGGAAGTAAATAACAGTGCCATAAACAAGAAAAATGCCCGGAGGTTGATTTGATTTGATTTGTTACGGACCAAACTGCTCAGATTAAGGGCCTGATCCACCATAAGAAAAGTCTACTGATTGTCACTTGCTTAGCTGAGTAGACAGCAGCAAACTGTAGATGCTGTCTTTACTGCTGGAACCAAGAGAAAAACAAGTACAAAAGCCAGGAAGAAAAGGCACCAGCAAACTCATCAAAACATTGCCTGTGTTTTCAGGTAATTGCTTTCANGACGACTCATGTTGAGCTTCTCGTCCACCAGTACCAAGCAGCTTGAGGGCTGCTCTCAAGCCAGTCACTGCCCAGCCTATATCAGTGCTTGGGATTGCCCCGACCCAGATGGAGGACCTTGCACTTGTCTTGTTGAACTTCATGAGGTTGGCATGGGCCCACCTCTCCAGCCTGTCAAGGTCCCTCTGGATGGCATCCCTTCCCTCTAGCGTGTCAACCACACCACACAGCTTGGTGTCATCGGCAAACTTGCTGAGGGTGCCCTCAATGCCACTGTCCATGTCACCAACAAAGATGTTAAACAAGACTGGTCCCAGTACTGCTCCCTGAGGGACTCCACTTGTCACTGGCCTCAGCTTTTGGGAATTCCAGGATTTTTCAGTTAAAGTGATTCTCCTCCCGAGACTCATATCAATGCTGTCTCCTTATTCTTTGCAGCAGCTGCTCAGAGGTCCTGCAAGAAATCAATTTTAAGCCTGTATTGTATCTCTGAAGAATACTACCAAAGACTGAATGAGGGGCTCTGATGAAACCTTTTGCTTTCAGAGGCCCCAGATCATCCTGATACTGTTCCTCTAGCTGGAGTAGTGATACTGAATGAATAAAACTGTGTTAACTTCAAAAGGTCACTCCTTTGCAAAGCCAGAGTGAGTGGCTATGGACAGAAGTTGGCTGCCCACAAGGCTGAAGTCCCTCATCTAAGATCGGGTAGCAAATTTTATTTTGCAGCTGAGGTAATACCAGAGGATGTGTAATGGCATGAATGAGTATTGTTTGCAATGAAAAAAGCCATTTTTAAAAAGTAAATAAATACAGGTTTAGAAACAAGCAAATAGGCTAGCATAATTTATTCCCCGCATCCTAAAATATTTACATCCTTCGTTCTGTTGTAGACACAAAAGGTAAGAAACCCCAGTGTGTAACAAAAGAAATAAGCGTGCAAGTCAATTTCTGTCAACAGACATCAGTTACCAATTTGCCACTAGGTGATGTTTAACAATCTGAGAGTAATGAAAGGAATTTTTCAGGGAGAATAATTTACTGTATTCTGCACTATGTATGCGCTGAGGATGATGTCATACCCTGAAAGAATAACTATGTAGGCCATAAATAGTCTTTCAGCTAGAGAGATTTAACACTTACTTTGCAAGACAGGAGTGTATCTTTGAAGAAATCACTTATCTCTTTATCCAAAGAAGGATATTTCAAATCATAAAGCAAGTTTTACTGTTAAAACTATACTAAACAGTGATAAGCTGTAAGGAAAAGTGAGATGTGTGGAACAAAATAGGAGCATAACTTAATAATGAAGCACAGGAATGGGAGGGGAGGTAAGACCTTGAATCCTTTTGGCGCTGTGTCATTGACTTGCTTTGCAACTTGAGGCAAGACCCCAGTTTGCCTCCCAAAAAGCAGGGGTAACCTTACTTGCATTACAGGGTCACATGAAGTTTTGTTAGGATTCACTGTGGTGTCACCTGGCCTTGGTCTAAGCGTAGCTGTCTGGTGTAAATCTAACAAGAACAGGACTGAGACATCAGCAAAAGCTGTGAGAACTTCAGGTGAAAAATGTGGAGGTCTTACTTACCTAAGGCTTGCATTAACCAAAGTGCCAGTGTTCCCAGTATATAATAACACTCAGATCTTGTGTACGTTCAGGCGAATAGACAAAAAGCAAGATTTATGTTTAGATGCAAAGGTGCAACTTTAAAACAATATAGTTTGGAAATTATGGTATTGTGCCTACTCTTGACTGATAGAAGTGATTAGCCTCAGAACAGGGCAGGTGGATGCAGTTTATAACCTTGGGCAGGTAGTTTGTTACCTTCCACACCCCCTGCCACACGCTGGATCTTGCTGTTGACTTCAGCAGACTGTCAGATTCACACAAAGGTTGTCGGACTTTGGAATGGTTCAAAAAGGAAACATCACATTCCTGCACTGTCATTGACTTTCTTCCATTGTCTCTTTTCCATAGCAAGCTTCAAGATCCCACTGGGACTTGTGGTATTTGGGCATTGTATTAAGCACTTTATCTAAACTCTCTGGAAATACCTACTTATTGAGCTCTCTGCTCGCACACATCTGCTGCTCGCTTACACTGGACAGCTCACAGACTTTTTCCTTTCGCATTATGGGAAACCATCTCAGAAATGGCACTCTGGAGAGTTAGACCTTGTTTTAGAAAAGACTGGAGGAAAAGAAAGGTATGAAAATAGATTCATAAAAAATTAAATAGATGAATTTGCTTTATCCTGCTGTGCTGGTTCTAGACTATATGCTCCATCTTTTTCTCATCTCCTAAGTCTATAGCTCATTGCTTGCATGGTCTTTGTGCTTGTTATGTTTGATGAAATAATGTGGCTTATTTTTAATTTTATGGCATAATATTTGGGTGGGGCTGGAGGGTAAAGGGAGTGGAGATTTCTGTGGATGTATTGTGTAATAGGGATGACAACAACCTGGATCCACAAGATTACTCTCCAGGTAGAACTTCTGCACTGCAAGGAAGTTAAAAAATGCAGGCAAGCTGCAAGGTAGGAAGAAGTAGATCAAGAGTTCAGGTAGATCTTCCTTATTTTGTCCATTCTCAGCAGTGATGTTTAGGCTGTGGCAGCTGCTGTAGCTCTAGGGCTGAAACGGCAGCTGCCAAGTACTACCTTGAGGTGCCGGAATTTTTTTTCCTGTAATCCCTCCATGCTGGGCTTGTGCTCGGCCACAGTGTACTCTGTTCTGGTGCAGGATTTAGGAATCAGGCAGTAAGCACTAAAAGAGCCCCAGATGGAGTGATTTTTATCCATGTTGTCTAAAATCAGTGCAACTCTGGAAGGAAGGCAGTGAACGTACTAATACCAAAGATCATTGTTACACAGCAAGACAGAAGAAAACTTGTTAGAATGCCCTTATTGCTTAAATGTGTCTTGGGTAAAATATTTTATACTTGCATATATTTTGAGATTGTGGGGTAGAAGGATTTAAGAATGGGGCTATAAGAATGATAGACAATTGTTAACAAACAAGTCTGAGTGATGGATTACTCCTTGGTTGCACAGAAAAGCCTCTTTATACTTTGGATAAATTATTTGATCCCACGCACATGTTGTCCACCGATTCCAGAAATCAAAACCCTAGGGAAAGTATGTGAATTCCTATGGATTCAGATGGGCCAGATCATAATGGAGAAACTGAATTAAGACACAGGGATGATATTTACCTTTTGCTTTTGCCAGCAGCTCACATCTACAAAGCTCATCTGCAGCAATTAAGTATTGCCAGTACATTTCAATTAAGCATGTACTTAAGGGGAGACCTAGCTGAGGATGATCTTCAGGATCATTGCCTCTGCTGACTTCTGCAAGTTGTAGAAAATAAGTGAATTGAAAATCACCTTTGTATTGAAAAGAGAAACTAAACCAAAGCTGGAAGCTGGGGATGTGCCCCTCTATGTTTGTAATCTTTTCCTGGGCACCCACTTTGCAGGGTGTCAGAGAGAGGGTATGAAGCTAGACAGACCTTTGGTCTGACCCAAACCATCCATTCATGCAGGCATAGCTCACTTGCCACGTCACTGAGGTAAATGGCATATGTAATTAAATAATTGAACTGCAGTGGGTGTTGATCATTTTAAAACCTTAATTGACAATAAAACTGGAATCTAAATTATGGGTGGAGTCCTTTGACTGGAAATAACACATGGGAATGCTAACCAATGCATGCTTTACATTAGGAACACCAGACTAATGGGAAAACCTACCAAATACTTATTAAGGGCTTATTCTACCTGAAAAGAGAGTGGGAAGTAGTGTGTTTTTTCACGCCAGTCCACTTCGTTTACCTGCCAGTAATTTCTTCTGATGCTTGTAACTAAAAAGAAATGTTCCTGCTTTCTGCTGCTGCTTGTGCTTCACCAGCCGCATGTATAACAAATAGTGCTTTTCTAACACAACTGTTTATTGAGTTCCAGTCATTGCCTCCACTATAAACCTGCTGAAGGCAAATGAACTATTCAGTTGTCACTGAAGGCATAATTTAATGATGTGGCGTTTCTCTACACTGATGAATTCAGCCTTTTTATTGTGGTTAATCTATGATGTGTGGAGCCGACAGTACCTTCATTTTGCAGACCTGTCTGCAGGAAGCTCGCTTTCTCTGCTTTGCTCTTCTGTATATGGTAAACAGAGCCTATTTACTGAAGAAGCCATTGAGGTACAAAGTTGAAGCCCTCAGGTGCCACTTTTACAGTCCCTTTTCAGAAGATGCCTCCTCCTTCAAGCAATCGGTTTCCAAGTGGCCCCCAGCATGCCCTACAAAATTGCCTTGTTCCACATTTGGCAAAAAATTACATTGCTGACCTACTGTGTTAACAGCGATGGTAAATAGTGAAGGATAGATGGAAGCATTTGGGTGAGAAATCTATGACAGGCTTTCCTGTGAAAACATTTAGTATCTGCTCTCACTTTAATCACTTACTGTTTTTAAGTCAGTGACAAAAACATCCTGCTGAAATAGGAACACTGGGATCCCATCTGCAGGGAGAATGAATGGTTGTTAGACAGGCCTTACTAGCGTGTAGATACAACAGTTTATCAGGAAAACATATTACTTGCTAGTTTTATTGTTGTTTTTAAGACTGCTTGAGAAAAGTTGCTTTAACCAGGCTCATGAACTTTCAAATGGCTACATAAAATTATATCTTGTCTTTGTTTATCCATAACATAAAGCTACTCTGGTAAAAACAAAATAGAGACTTCATCTTTTAGAGGCTGACTATACCTTTATGTTGTCCCCAGGCCGCTTCTACTTTTCTTGGGAGAAAGCTCATTTGTATTTCTTCCAGAACAGGACCAATCACTTTCACTTTGTAAAGGCTAGAGTTGTTTGTGATAAATCCTCAGTCCTTTCGGTCACATGTATATTTGAATGAAGTGTAATAGTTATTTTTCTTTTGTGGTTTAAACATCCACATTTTGTAGTTGTGGATATTCTTGCTGGATTAAGTGTTTTGTAATATATTGAAACATGTTGTTGCTGTGACAGAAATATCCTAGAAACACAGCGTTCTTCATTTTTCCTGTAACAGAACTTAGAAGTAAGTATCAAAACAAATTATGACATATGGAAAAACTACAGGCTGTGTAAGAACGATGAATATACTCTAGGTTTAATGTAGATGGAAAAGGAAGCACTTTAATACCTGCCAAAACCTTTTAACAACATTTTGAAAACTGGTGTTTACATTCTTTAAAATGTTTATATCTAGAAGCAACCTCCTTCTTTGGCAAACTTGGTTTAAATCATCTTGGACCTCTGACAACCAAACTGATGAATATACTGACATGCACTGAAATTGTCCTAGAGTTTGATTTCAATAGGAAAGTTAAGGACTGGGATTTGAGAAACTAGCTCCTGATGAGGAACTAACACTCTGAAAGTGTTAGCCTCTGGTGGTTTGCTCTTGTGGGTCCAATAGAAAAAGTATGGTATCAGTCAAGATGAATTTTAGGAATGTTGATAAAAAGAAAGTGCAAGAGTCACCACCAGCATTCTCTTTTACTTCCCTTAACTATTCATGGCCTTCTGCAACTCTTGACCCTTCTGTGGTACAATATTGCAGCATAGATGGCAGTAGCACAGTGTGGCTGCTCTTCAGCTTGCCCAGGGTACCAAAAGATTCAATAATTACTAGGTTGCCAAGCTCACATGATATCTGTAGGGTTAGGGTTACCCAGTCCAGTTTTGCTTGTATAATCTCAACGTTTTTCTATTCTTTAACTTTCTCCTTAGATACAGGACAGCATCGTAATTCCAGTTCACTACAAGGGAAGGAATAGGTTGAAGAAGACCTCTTCTCCTTACTCCTCCCCAGAAAAGGAGCAGCATGGACAGGAGCTGTGCACTCATGGGCTCTGTCTCAGAGAGCAACCATAGGAAGTGAGGGTGCTGGAACCTTTGGTACCCTGGGAGATGAGAAAGTGCTCAACCCTCCCCACCAGGGTACCAGCAGAGATCCCAGCTGTTCCCTTCTTCCACCCTTACAAGTGAGGTGAGATCAGATCATCTGGTGGGACTGGGTTCATGAAAGACTAAGTTCTGGTAGTGCTCTGTCTTTATTGCTTGCCATTTGCCCCAAAGAGTATTTTAATTGTTACCAAGAAAAAAATCACCCAGTACAGCTGCAGTTCTCTTGGAGTAAATCAGTGGTATAGGTGAGGAATACAGAGATCACCTGCTTCTGTTTGCTTGGTTTGAGCAAGTGAGCTTCACACATCTTTATTCATTGCATGTCACTGGAACAAATGGAGGACATAAAGCACTTTGCTCTTGCCCAGGCTGAAGGGGGGAGGGGAGGAAGTGGTGTTTAATACACAGAAGTCTTGGATTCTGGAGTAGAAGCTGTGTATGACTACCTCTGAGATGACACTCCAATTCAGGAAAAGTGGTGAAAGGACATCTCTTGGCAAGCTGCCGTTTTGGGTTATTGAGAGCAGCAAGTTGATAAACAGAAGAGATGAGGATACGTGGGATCCCAGCTGACCATAAGAAATCAAATTGCACTCTTTAAAAGAAAACTGATTACCAGACATATTAAGCTTTAATCTTATTTGCAGTTAGTAGCCCCAAAGAGAATGCTTTGTTGGAGACCTTCCAAGAACAGCTATTGCAGACAGCTTGTAAAACAAAGATAATGTGATGGAAATAATGCAAATATAGTTCAACATTTGCTATAATAAAGTTAGTTTATGATGCCCTTTGTAACAACCTCAACAATAAGCGCCAATTTCTTCATTGGCAATTAGCTCTGGTGGGACAAACACTTCCCCAAACCTGATGTGAAAACAGTATTTACATATTTCTTTTTACAAAGCAGATTGTATCTGGCATGTAAATATACTTTTTATTTCTAAGGTTTTCTTTTAAAAACACCATGTAAATACTGACTGAGTGCAAAATGACCTCCATTAAGGTGCTGCTTGTTTGCATGCCATTCAGATGGGATGCTGCTGCAGATTCTGAAGCAACAAACTGCCAAAAACCTGGCACAATGACCTGCTTCATCTGGGGAGCATCTTAACCCTGGTTCTGTGAGGATTCTTTGGCAGGGCTGCTCCTGGCTGTTGTCCTCACGACACTGAGCCATGCTGCTGACATGAGTCACAGTTACACATACCCTGTCTGTGGGATCTGGCCCCATGTGCCTCTGCTTACCTTGCAGGAAGTCTGAACTCAAGTTCCTCATCTGCCCTGAGACTGGCAGCTTTGACATCTCTTGGTCAGTTCACTTCTGCAGCTGTAGGTGGGTTGCATATGTGGGATGGAGACCTACCTGGGCTACTGTTCCAATTAGTGCATGCTACACAGGGGGTTCCCCTCTGCAGCATGCTAGCAGTTTTCCCCAGGCCTGGTATTTTGTGGGATTCTGGGCACGTCAGAGGCGTGGCACAGCTGGGGCAAACATACAACCAAAGCAAGAGAAATCTCCTTTATTTTTGTCCTCTCCTTCAGGCATTTTGCAGTATGTATGTTAGAGTACTTTGAAAGTCTCATGAAATCAGAAGGATAGCATTGACTATAATTATAAACCATCACAAAGATTTTTTAAAAAATCTATTTACTTTTTTCCATGAGTTGGAGATGTACATATTTTAAAAGATTCCTCCAATAATAATTTTACAAAGTTGACTTAATAATGCTCACAATCTACAAACCAGAATGTCAGTATACTTATGGTAATATATATGCCATAAACTTAGTCCTTAAATTATAGACTACGTTTCTAAATGTACACTTACTCCAAAATTACATCTTTTTATCTACATGGTTTAGTGAATTCATATCCCTTCCTAAAATATCTTTGGCTCTATCTAGATGTCTCATGCTGACAACTTCTCTTCATGAAACCAATAACACTTTTGCTAAGTGAGTTTCCTGGACTCGGTTGCAATGCAATAGAAGAGATAATCGAGGTGTCATAAAGACATTTCACCAGAGGGATTTGGATGCATCCTGCGGCATCATCAGTCATAGCCTGCTTGCATACAATAGATCATTCTTGCAAAAACTTTTTAGTGTAAATTGAAAACATGCATTTTGGTCTGATACTTCTTATGTTATCTGTATATAAACACACTCATACTCAGCCCCCAGCCTGTAACTGCTAAATGGAGGCAGCTCCATAGCTCTGGCAGCAGCGTGCATTACCTCTCCCAGGGATGCTGCCTGCCGTAGCACACAGCCGCTGATGGACCTATCAGCAAACACAGCAGAGCTCAAACATTTAAGTTGTTTAAGCACACAAGGAATCCCTTTCAGCTCATTGAAGGAGAACGTATGCACGAGCCCTGTGCTGGGCGAAGAATGCCTCCTTGTCCTACTGTTTATGCATTGGCTACCTTGGTTATTTTTACATGCACGCTTACTCTGTCACCTGACTATAATTTTAAGCATTTTTCAAAATGTTTTTTGTTCACACTATTTTAGTTGATATTAGCCAAAGCAACTTCTAGTCTAATCCTCAGCATATCCTGGCTAGATGTCTCCTTTCCTCAGGAATCCATCATCCACCTTTGACTCTCCTCAGTGATGGGAGTCCAAGTGCAACCACCAAGCTGCTGCCTGCACTCTCCTGCTTAGAGAGGCTGGGCCTGAAGTATCATAATGCTTGCAAAGTAGGCAAGTATACAGCTGTCGAAATAGGCATACATCAAAATACAAGGAGAAACAAGATTCTGTGTGCTTTCTACCTGGCAAACTCATCTTCAAAACATCTGTGGGGGTGAAAAAAGATTCTGAACTTAGTGGTTTTGTCTGAAGAAGAATTACCTGGAATGGATGGTTGGGGAACCTCAACACCTTTTAAAAAGGCCTAAGTTACTTTTGAGGGAGGCAAGAGCGAGTATCACCTGCGTATGTGGCAAAAAGAGTAGAAAAATCAATCTTGCAGTTATACAAAATAAAATACTAAGGGCTAGTGGCAGCTGCAGGTGTGTGGTGGGTAAAAGACTAGGAATGTAATTCTACCCCTGTACTCAGCACTGGTGAGGCCTCACCTCCAGTACTGTGTGCAGTTCTGGGCACCTCACTTCAAGAAAGATATTGAGGTGCTGGAGTGGATCCAGAGGAGAACGATGAGACTGGTGAAGGGACTGGAGGGAAAGTCTTATGAGGAGAGGCTGAGGGAGCTGGGGTTGTTCAGCCTGGAGGAGACGAGACTTAGGGGGGACCTTATCACTCTCTACAACTACCTGAAAGGAAGTTGTAGTCAGGTGGGGGTTGGGCTCTTCTCCAAGGCAACTAGTTACAGGGCAAGAGAATATGGCCTGAAGCTGCACCAGGGGAGGCTTAGGTTGGATATTAGGAAGCACTTCCTCATGGAAAGGGCGATTAGTCACTGGAATGGACTGCCCAGGGAGGTGGTAGAGTTGCCACCCCTGGAGGTGTTTAAGGGAAGATTGGATGTGCCACTTAGTGACATGGTCTAGCTGATGTCATGGTGTTAAGTCATAGGCTGGACTTGATGATCTCAGAGGTCTACTCCAGCCTCAATAATTCTGTGATTCTGTGAACCAGTCACTGTTTGAACAGAAGGATCTTTAAAGTGAGAAATAAATGGAAGCACCAGCAAAATCCCCCACAAAATTGTGGGGAATCATGATGATGGTGTTCAGCATTCGACTAACTTTGCACACCTTTTTTTTTTCTTCTCCCTGTTTAAACTCTGTTTAGAATATAGGGTTTCTGCCAAGGAGCTTGTTAAATATATTTATAATGAACACAGCACGGCTTTTGGGTTCTGTAAACAAATACCTCTTTAAAGTTATACATCATTTCAGAGACTTAAGATTCACTCGTCAAGGAAACCCAGTGTTTTTTTCACTGAAACTTTGCTAGTTAGAATTTTTAAAGAGGGCAAGTAAACTTTGATCTATAAACTTTAAAAAGCTGAATTTAAGAGCAGGGAAAGATAAAACACTTCCCAGAATTGAAGTGTCAAAATGTATCTGGGGAGGGGCGTTGAAGTAATTTTGTAGCTGCATTAAATAATCTTAGTACACAAACACTGCCTGACGTGTTGGTGCTGCAGTGGGCCCCGTACCCACAGCCCCGCTGCCCTGCTCGGGGGACACTGCTCAGAGGAGCCTTCTTGCAGCCTAACGACCCAATGCGACATCTCTTTCAACCATTTCGCTCCACGCTGGTGGTACCGGAGCTGCGCCCAAGCCCTCCGTGGCCCAGCAAGGAGCTGGGAACTGCTGCAGCTGGTGGCCCCCATCGAAAAGGCGCAGAAGGACAACTCGCCAGTCACGCAGTTCCCGCACGTCTTCACGGACCAGAGCTACTTTCTAGGCGCACATAACCGCGTGCAGCGGGTGCAGGCGCGACAGGGCTGACACGGGAGAACCCGCACACCCGGAGAGCCGGCAGCCGCGCCGGCANGACCGCGCCGCTGCGCCCGGAGCACAGCTCCCGGCAGCCGCAGGAAGAGGGGGGCCGAGGTGGTGGCGGCGGCGCAGCGCTCCTTCTCCGGCCNCCCGGGGGGCCCGCGGAAGCCCGGAGCCCGCACGCCCCAGCCCTCCCTCAGCCCGGGGCGCAGGCCCGGGCGCCTCCGCCGCCGTGTTGGGCTAGACCCGGCC
>VYZX01013848.1:13505-51515 GCA_013401335.1 Brachypteracias leptosomus | reverse complement strand
AAACCTTAAACCACAACATAAAGTTAACTCATTTATTATGTATATATCACAACAGGGTTTGGCCTTTTGTTCCTTGTCAGTAGCGCAAGTTACACTGTGATGTCCAAAAGCCACATAGAGCAAGTGTCCTTCCCATATTATTAAAAGAAAACTGATGCCAATCAACCTGGGACAGTGCAGAGGCTGAGTCCTATCTCAGAAAATTCTCAGACGCTGACACTCTTATAACAAAATTAATTACTACTCTATATAGCCCGATTGACAGAAACCCGAAGCCCTTTGACAGTGACATGTCAAAATACAATTCAGCATGGATGTAGTAAGACATACCGAAAGTGGCCTCGTACTATAAGTATCATCAAACATAACTGGAAAAAAAAAAAAAAAAAGCCCCCTTTTTTTGGGGTGGAACCACATTTTTATGTTCGTAAAAGAAGAGGCCATTGAATTTCACCTAAAAAAATAAATAAATAAATTGGAGAAACAAGTCATTAATCTATTCTAATGTAAAATACACAGCCCTAAACTAATTAATATTTGGAATGAAGAGAGCAAAGTTAAATTACTCCTACATAACCTGCAGATGTTGTAGGCAGTCTAAAGCATATGTGTCATTTTATAGAATGCATATCCATATATTGGCTTGTCTGGAAAGTTAATTTTTATATATTACTTGTTGGCCCAAGCATATTTGGACACAGGCTCATTCTTTTCATTGGATAATCATAGCTGGAGATGCAGATATTTCTTTGTTCTTTATAAGCTTCCTAGAAACAAATACAAGAAGCTGTTCTGCAGGGAAGACTCAGACTCTTAACAAGAACAGCTTTTGCAAGATAACGTTGTGTAAAAGCTAGTAAATAAAAGAGGGACAGTAGTTTTAACATATTTTCAGAACAGATTCCTTCTATAAATCTGAATTGCTGCAGTTATCTGATACAAACTTTGGCAGATTTTTAGCAGAGCAGATGTCCACAATAAAACATTATTTAATGTATCTGTGAACAGTTTCCAATATGCAAATACCGCAGTTTCTGCAAACATCTGATGGACAACTGACAAAATGATGTGTGTTCATTTCAGTAGAGTAGAAGTGGCTATAGAGATTCGTAGTTTTCTGATAAATGCACCATTTAAAATATTTATTTATTCACTTTATAATAGTGCATAAGCAATGTGTTTGTTTCCAGCAAACAGTCCAAAGACATAATAAAGTTACAATAAAATTGGGAATAAAATCAACAATGCCTTCAGCAACAGAAAGCTGGAGAAATAAAATTATCCAAAGGATGCTTAGCAATTGTTTTCCACGTAAATTGTATGAGGTGCTTTCACATGGTTGCTGGATTTCAAAGTGCTCTAGTAATTTGCAGTGCTTGGTTTTAATTTGGCTTTCTATAATCCACTAATACTGACAGGAACAGTAGCATGGGCCAGCAGACCAGTACAGCCGACTGGCTTGATGACAGACTGGTCTTAAGATATAAGAAGGCGTCTTGGTATATTACATCCTCCAGACAGAACACTCCTGAACATCAAGAAAGCTAGCTGGATTGGAAATAATTGCCTCCATAGCCTCCGAAATATCGGCACCCACCCCATTCCTCCCAAAGTACAGGACACAGCGCAAAAGGCAGCTTTGATACCCAAGCAGAGAATAAGGATTTACAGCTCCATTACTCTTTGTAGGCTTTTTCATGTTAGCTATTTTCTCATTTTCCTAAATAATTGCAAAATTACACCCAGCTGATGGTCTTCTCAGTTTGTTGTAATTTGATTTTTAAATAAGCACCTCAGTTGTCTCCACATTATTTTATTAATCATATAAGAACATTAACAAAATCAGGTTTGTATGCTATTTACTACTGTAAATCAGTAGTGTGTTCTTGTTTATGGGAAAGCCCTTTTCCCTGTGACTCCAAAGGAAACATGATTGACCCTGACACAGTTATGTGCTCCAGAGGGGAGACAATCTGTCGTGTTCAATCATTTCTTGATCAAATCCAAAATGGCAAGTTAATTGTTTAATTAAGGGAACAAGGCCCTTAGAAACTTCCGTGTTCTACATAATTTTATAATGGGTCTACCTAAATAAAATAAATAAGATCTGATTGAATGGAGAAAAATTTCATAAGCAAAACCAGTGCTAAATATCTGTAAGACTGTCATGGTTTAATCCCAGCCAGAAATTAAGCACCAGTGAAACTTGTGGGTCAAGATAAAGACATAACAGGACAGAAAAGAAAGAGAAAATAATAAGAAGAAAATAAACAAAACAAGTGATGCACACTGTAATTGCTCATCACCTGCTGACCGATGCCCAGTCAATCCCCAAGTCCTGGTGCTCCCCAGACAAGTCCCTCCAGTTTATACATTGAGCATGTGGTATGGAATATCCCTTTGCCTATTTTGGGTCAGCTGGCCTTGCTGTGTCTCCTCCCCAAAATTCTCTCTTACTTCTTGAGATAATCCTGAAATTAGGATTAATAAAAAGCAAAGCAATTTTGGGGAAATTGTGCTATCAATCCTGCAACATTTTGTGTGTCTTTTGCATCTTAAAGGAGTTTTGCCATCAGAATTGCTGCTGCCTGTATCCAGAGGTCACTTTTTACAGCAGTAAAAGATCATTTTTATAATACAAAACTATCCATTTTGAACTCTGAAATAGATACTAAATCATGCACTGATTTATTTGTCTGTGAATGGGCCCCCACACGTGATAAATAGCATTATGTATAAAGAAACATGAAATGCACTGATTCTTTCTGATACGTTATTCATAGTGTACCCACACTTCTCAGTGGAATTTCAGCCAGTATTGTATGTTCTGAATAGTTTTCCGAAGTCTCCTCTCTCCCAAAACTGCCATGAACAATTTTTTTTCTTTAACTTAAACTGTCATGATTTGATTGAGACTCAAAACAAAATAAAGTTTGTGGTTAATGTTTGAACAATCACAGATTTAAACTCTGATGTCAGCGTAGCTAAAAACATTTGAGGGATTCTGCCGATGTTATGCATTTGAGGTTTCTAGTGATACTTAGTATTTCGTAGCAAAAGCCAGTAGGTTAAAGCTAACTTTCCAGCAAGATTTAAACTTCTGTTCTTGTTTAAGACTAGAGGTACATACACACCGTCTGTGAAATTTCGGCCAGTTGTTGTGTATTAAGATGCAGGAATTCCTTCAGAGGCCTAATTGGCAAGAGCTATCTGAGAAAGCCCATATGTTGGGAACTAGAGAAGACAAGTCACCCACAGAAGTTTTGATGCTGGGGTACTATTTTTTGTATGTCATTGTTTTAAATACATTTAAGCCATGTCTACATCCAATAGCTTTATGAAAAAAAAAATTCAAATCCCCCTTTTTTCCCCTTTAAAGGAAGAAAGTATGGGGAAGACTGTGAGTTCTGGAAGTTTCAGATCACAGAGCTTCCAGTCAACTCAAATGTGCCTGGGGAGATGGACAGAATGCTTGTTTCTCATTTTAGGAGCACAGTTATTTTACGAGAGGGAGAAGGAAAAAAGAAAAGGAAAAAAAAGAAAAGAAAAAAGAAAAAAGGAAAGGAAAGGAAAGGAAAGGAAAGGAAAGGAAAGGAAAGGAAAGGAAAGGAAAGGAAAGGAAAGGAAAAAAAAATAAAAGAAAAAGGAAAAAAGAAAAGAAAAAAATGAAAAGAAAATAAAAGAAAAAAAAAGAAAGAAGAAGAGGAGAGAAAAAGAAAAGGGAGTCAGACATAGGAGATAACTACAAACTCTAGAGATTAAAACAAAGACAGCTCTCAGCTAACAGGGAACATAGAACTTTATTTTACTTTTTAATTGAATCTGGACTGTAAGACTTACTCTAGAACTTTAAAACTTCATAATGGACCCCCTAAGTTTATATTTATTTTGACATTATGAGCTTTCTGAAACAATAACAGTTAAATTCTTTTCACTGTGACTTTTACTTTCTTTTTATTGTGACACATTTCCCAGCTTCTTCTCACCTTAATTATGTGTGCAAAAGTTTCTAAACTTTTAGCATTACTTAGTTTCATGAGAAATTGGAAAAAAAAAAATTCATAACAAAATTGCTGAACCAATACTTCAATTCTTTTTCCTTATGCCAGTCTGCTTAAAAATTTACAAATAGAATTCCCCTAATGTGCAGCAGGCCAAATGAGGTAAGAAACCAGCAAGAACACCAGAGTATGTTCTTCTGTCCATCCCAGCACGCACAGTTGCAGAGGGAAATCAGATAATCCTGCCTGGATTCGTCAGTGTTTAATCAAAACCTGACTTTTCCCTCCCATCAATTAAAAGATTTGCAGAAGGCTGAAGAGGGGAAAAGGTAGTAAGTCTGAAAGTGATGAGGGAACCGGAGGGTCACATCAATAAAGACACACGTTTTTAACAATCGTCTTTGCTCCAGAGAAGCAAAGAATGAGCAGAGAAGCACAAAGAATTTACTTTCACCAGCCACGCTGAGGAGCTGTGCTAAATCTCTGATGAGACAAAGATTTTCTTTAAACTTTTATAGGAATGAGAAGGTCTCCACTAATGAGAGTTTAAGGGAATTTCTTAAATCTAAAGTGAAGGATACCAGGAGTTGAACATAACCTGAGGGTTTTCCTGTACATGTTCACTAATATTACAAAGAGCTTTCAGAAAACCCTCTGAAGATCCTGTTTCCTGCAGGAAGAAAAAGAAGCAGGGCAGATAAGACTTTAGGGAGCTGCGAAGGAAAGAATATTGCTATAAAGTTACATATACAGTATGTTGTTAGAGAAGCAGAAGTCTTCCAAATGCAATAATACAATTCCTGTATCTAGGAGGTAATTAGACATGAAAAAAGCAGAATAAAAGAGTTCTCACCCCTTCATAAGACAGACTGTTCTAGCCTACAGAACCAGTGCAAGCTGAACAGGAATATGATACTGTAACTGAGATAATAACTAAGCTCATTGATAGAGCTTATGAAAACAGAGTGCTGAACCTTTCACAAACACTAACTGAACCAAGGTCTTTCTGAATTACACCTGAGGAAGAACTGGAAAAGTATAAGAGGATTTTTCACCCTTCCAGAGATGCCAGTCAAAGTGTTCTGTCCTACCTGCAGTGTGGAGTAAGGCAGTCCCTGTTCAAACCTAGATGGCAAATGAGCCATGTGACATTACCGTCTGAAAAGTGTCCCACCGGCAATAGTGAACTTAAAAACCAGACCAAACCCTTTTTTGTGGGCATAACGTTAACCACAACAGACTTGCACCATGCTGCCTGTCTCTGTATTGAGCAGAGAGAAACAGTGGATCCTGTAATTCCCCTGTTACGCTGATAATTATAGCATGCCAGAATGTGAAAAAGTTTAAACTGCACCTACTCATGACCTGTTGTTGGGGAGAGGAAAAAAAAAAACCCCAAAAGCTTCAACAACCATGGCAAATTCATCTGCCTTTATTGTGTTCAATGGAAGTGCTGTTTTCTAAATAGTATATTGCTGTAAAGCACAGACAGAGGGGAAGATTTAACCTTTATATAAATGGAGAGCAGTCAAGGGCAATAAAAGCTCATGTCAGGTAAGAGAGGCTTATCAATGCTGACAGGGGTAGGAATGGAGAAGTCAGAACACTTGCTCCTGAGGACAAAGTGTCAGACTCATGGAGACCTTTATAAAGCTCTTCTCTGGTTCTGTTTCATTACAGAAAGCTCTTTTTATGTTAGAAGATCTGATAGGGAAGGGAGCCACCTTTCCAAATCCCGAGGAAAGGAGTAGCTTGCCCTTGTAAAGCAAGGTGACTGAAGTAGGAAATACTGCTGTGATGGCTGCCATCATGAAGGGACCAAAAAGGGCAGCACTTTGAAGTTTTCCTTGGAAGACAGGGCACTTCACAAAGCAGTCCTCAACTTGGGGGCCTGCAGAGAGCTACTGGGGCCAGCCTGTGGCAAGCCCCAGCACAGCCTGCATGAGGTCTGCAAGGGAGCAACAATAGATGGGAGCAGCCCTGGAGTGATGCATAGAAGGAGAACAGGCCACCGACACACAAAAAAGATGCAATAAATCATTATAGAGATGGTAAACTAACATGAAGAGAAACAAATGACAGAGAGGTGAATGGAAAGCTACCAAAACTAAGGTTCCTGTGAGCAGTTAGTCCTGAAACATCATAAATTGTCCACAAAGAAACACATTCAAGTTTAGTGCAATATTGGACCTGATGGTCACAAATGCAAGTGAACTCATCAGGGACATCAAGATTGGAGGCGGCCTGGGTTAAAATTATCATACAGTAGTGCAGTTCACTGTCCTAAGCAGTATGAGGCAGATGAAAAGCAAAGTCAGGTCCCTAAATTCTAGGAAAGCAAACCTCCAGCTCTTCAAGCAGTTAGTCAGTAGGACTCCCTGGGAAACAGTCCTTAGGGCCAATGAAGCAGAGCAGAGCTGTCAGATCTTTAAGGATACTTTCCATAGAGCACAAGAGCTCTTAATCACCAGCTGTAAGAAATGGGGCAAGGAAGGAAAGAGACCAGCATGGCTGAGTCATGAACTGCTAGTCCAACTAAAAGCCGAGATGGAGCTGCACAGACAGTGAAAGCAGGGACAGTTATCCTGGGAAGAGTACAGGGATGTTGCCTGGTTGTATAGGTCAGGAAGGCCAAGATGTAGCTGGGGCTGAACTTGACAAGGGATGCAAAGTAAAACAAGAAGGGCTTCTACAGGTACATAAACCAGAAAAGAAAGGCCAAAGAAAGTGTGCCCCCTCAATGAGCAGCAATAGTGAGCTAGTAACAACAGACGAGGAGAAGGCTGAGGTCCTCAACAATTTTTTTGCCGCAGTTTTCACCGGCAACCTCTCCTCACAACTCTCAAGTTGATGGCCCACAAGACAAGGACTAGAAAGACAAAGTCCCTCCCACCATAAATAAGGACAAGGTTCATGACTATCTGAGGAACCTAAACATACACAAGTCCATGAGACCTGATGAAATGCATCCCAGAGTACTGAGGGAATTGGCTGATGCAGTTGCCAAGCCACTCTCCATGATATTTGAAAAGTCATGGCAGTCAGGTGATGTCCCTGGTGACTGGAAGAAAGGAAACATTATGCCCATTTTTAAAAAGGGTAGAAAGGAAGATGTTAGTAACTACTGCCCTGTCAGCCTCACCTCTGTGCCTGGGAAGATCATGGAACAGGTCCTCCTAGAAGCTATGCTAAGGCACATGGAGAACAGGGAGGTAATCCTAGGTAGTCAGCATGGCTTTACTAGGGGCAAGTCCTGCCTGACCAACCTAATGGCTTTCTACAATGAAATCTCTGCATCAGTGGACAAGGGAAGAGTCATGGATCTCATCTATCTGGACTTCTGCAAGGCCTTTGGTACGGTTCCCCACAACATCCTTCTCTCTAAGTTGAAGAAGTACGAGTTTGATGGGTGGACTGTTCAGTGGATAAGGAATTGGCTGGATGGTCACATCCAGAGAGTAGTGGTCAGATGGAAAAAGGTGACAAGTAGTGTCCCTCAAGGGTCCATACTGGGACCAATATTATTTAATATCTTCATTAATGACATTAACAGTGGCATAGAGTGCACCCTCAGCAAGTTTGCTGATGACACCAAGCTGAGCGGTGCAGTTGATATGCCAGAGGATTGGGATGCCATCCAGAGGGACCTGGACAGGCTGGAGAGGTGGGCCCAGATGAACCTCATGAGGTTCAACAAGGCCAAGTGCAGGGTCCAGCACCTGGGCCAGTGCAACCAGCAATATCAATACAGGCTGGGAGAGGACATGCTACAGAGCAGCCCTGTGGAAGACGGCTTGGGGGTACTACTGGGTGAAAAGCTAGACTTGAGCCACCAATGCCCAATTGCAGCCCAAGAAGGCCAATCGCATCCTGGGCTGCATCAAAAGACCTGTGGCCAGCAGATCGAGAGGGGTGATTTACCGCTCTAGTCTGCCCTGGTGACACCTCACCTGGAGCCCCAAACACAAGAAGGATGTGGACTTGTTGGTGCGTGTCCAGACGAGGGCCACAAGGATGATCAGAGGGCTGGAGTGCCTCTCCTGTGAAGATAGGCTGAGAGTGTTGGGGTTGTTCAGCCTGGAGAAGAAAAGGCTCTGGGAGGACCTTATTGTGACCTTCCAATGCCTGAAAGGGGCCTATAAGAAGGCAGAGGAAGTTCTGTTCTCCAGGGTTTGTAGCGATAGGACAAGGGATAGTGGTTTTAAGATAGGAAAGGGTAGATTTAGGTTGGACATTAGAAAAAAGTTCTTTAATATGAGGGTGGTTGATCACTGGAATAGGTTGCCCAGAGAGGTAGTGGAGGCCCCATCCCTAGAGACTTTCAGGGTCAGGCTTGATGGGGCTCTGGGCAACCTGACCTAGTTAGAGATGCCCCTGTTTATTGTAGGGGGGTTGGACTAGATGGCCTTTAGAGGTCCCTTCCAACCCAATATGTTCTATGATTCTAAGTTCAAACTTGGAAGAAAGACAATCAGAAGGTTACAACTGGAATAAAGTAGAAGGAACAGATGAGGAATTGTATGGCATGCTGGAAGGAGATTGAAAAGATTTGGATGGTGGAAAAACTAAAAAAAAAAAAAAAAGGCCACCTAAAAAGCCAGTAATACATATTTCTAAACATTGAGAGAAATCCTGGGGCAACATCAAAGAGTATATACCTTTAGAAATTATAGTGAAGAGGTCACAAAGAGAAACTGACAGAGCATCCTGGCCCCCTGACAGGAACACACTGTATGCAGCAGCTACAAGGGAACCACAGCACGTTGTAGCAGAGAAGCAATTGCTGGATGTGCAATTGATGTTATTCTGAGAGTGCTCTCTGAAGCTAGGGCCTTCACTGGCCCTTTTCCTTCATTTGGCCTCAGCTGAAACAGCCGGATGCTGTTATCTAATGTGAAATCACACCACACTTGTCTGAAAGATCTCTCTGCACATAAGTGGCATAGAACCAGCTCTCATCCTCTTTTCTCTCATTCTACAGCTCCAGATTGTTTTCTGAAAGAATATCAGGTAAAATATTCAAAAGAGTTGTTATGATTTCATGTGGACTAAACAACCAACAACAAAACCCAACAGGAAACCAAGCTCTAAGTCTGATGCTTTCACCTGAAATATGGAAATACTTGTCCTCACTGTTTTCCTTGCAGTCTGATGCTCAACGGGAGATTACATCTTTGTTACTCAGAACTTCCATTGCACAAGCCCAGAAGCAGCTTGCTCAGTGCAACCCTGCCTGGAGGTATTTGCGTGTGGTATCCCCGCATGCAACAGAACCAGTCTCCTTGCTGTTATTCCCACATGTGCACAAGACTACAAGATTTCCAGCTTGAAACACCAACTCTCATATATTCAGCATCTAGAGGAGTACAATGTGTGTTATATTTTGTGCCAAAAAAAAGCGCAAACCTTCTGAATGTGCTGGGAATGGAGATTATTGAACTTGTAACCTGTATGAGGGCAGTCTGAGATTCTGTGAATTCGGAAGCTTTCATAAGACAGCATGTCAGTGGTTGACACAAGATTAACTTTCAAAAATAATCCTGTCTCCAGTGTTCCCCTTTCGCATGTATTTTACACTACTAATGTCTCTTTTGTTAAAGTCTTAAACGCATGTCTGAAGTGAAACTTAGAGAAATCTGGTTCTTTAGAACCAGTGAGAAACTCCATACTAGGCCTCCTTAGCATCTACACAGTTGTGATGGTTCTGAATAATATTTAATGTTTTCTGTTTCTTCTCAGCAAGAATTCTGTTTTCTTGTCTGAAGATACAGGACTCAAATGTTGTTCAGTATTCTACTAGCAGCACAAATGTCCTAGATAAAAAAACATGAAATACTTGGAATAATAGTAGCAGCAAGGGGGATTGCATTTATGGACTATTTGTTATTATGTTATGTGAATTGCAGGAAGCGACTCAAGTGAATATTTGTACTTGTGCAATCTTATTTGCTTTGTATATAGTGGCTCTCGTAATGTGGGCATTTGTGCAGCCTTTGTATTTTACATGGCTTCCCAAGAGGAGAAGCAGTAGTGAAACCAATAAAGCAGGCAATAAACCTGTATTAATAATGTATGCAGAGCTATAGATGTCTATTTATATGATACAATATTAAAGTGTAAATGCGTTGTGGTTTGGGGTTTTTTTAGATGAACATGAACGACCAAAACAATGTTCTTAGCTTTTTTATCACCAACAATGACATCTTCATGTTAAAGAACTCTTTTAATACACACACAATTTATTCTAGTCTGTATGTAATTACAATATTGGTAAGAAAAAAAATTACAAAATTTAAAGTACAGAAAATATATCTAATATTCACTTGCTTGTTGTTTAAGAAGACAAACAGAATATACTATTTCAGTGACAAGAAATTATTTACCTATATCTGCTGATATTTGTAAAATCCAGTTCAATCCAACAACATTTGTAAGAACTGAAGGGATTATTACTTCCTTATTATTTCTTATCTAAGTGACAATGTTGACACTGAACAGCAAAGACTGTCACATCTTCATTTGAAACTGCAGCAGAGATAGTCTTGCACAGACCTTAGCCAAAGATCATTTTAGGGTTTTTACCTGGTTTTTAGGCTCTTGATTGTGTAATCTGATCGTCTGTTAGAGTGCTTTAGGATCATTACAGTGCCTTGATGCAACACATTATATTCACACTTTACTAAGACAGTATGTGACTCAACTAAATGAGGAGGTAGAGTGGCCATTGTCAGAGAAGACATCAAATTTCGCCTCAGGATTTAACAATTTTGTTTTGCTGAGAGCATCTTTGGCATACATATCTGGTTAACAGGTAGATGTGAAATATCATTACTACTTGACATAGTAACATTTTGTTTCTGAAGCAGTAGTTATGATTGTTGCCATTTATTATTTAAACTAAGGAGATCCCACATCTTTTAACAAGCCTTTGATGCCCCAAATTTTTGGACTTGAATGTTGCAGTAGGATCTAAATTTCACTTTTTACCATTTTTATGCAGGTGACAACTGTGGATCCAGATCAGCAGTATAAAAATAAAATTAAACTAATTTTACAACTAGTCATCCACATGCTTGCAAGCTCTGCCAAATTACCAGTCTGACACTACTCTGTATTCAGTCAGCTTGGAGTAGAGAGGTACCAAAACCATCATGTCCATGTCATCAGATGGTGGTCCTAAGAACTAATTTTTCATTATGACTACTAGTACTTTCCCAGCTATTTCAAACTATATTCTAAATGTGTATTGGGGACAGTGTGAAAAAACCCTATTTCTACCATTTTGATTCATGCCCTAGCATTCATCTAGGTTTTTATTCCGCACAGGGAAAACCAGCTCTGTCCACATTTCCATCACAAAGATCTCTGCTGCCTCTTACCTGAAAAGAGGACATGTGCATCTTAGCTGTACTGAGATCTGGTCAGCACTTTGGGGTAGCTTGGAATTCTACCAGAGCTCACTGCTGAAAACAAGACTTCTGCACTGGAGCTGCTTTATGTCATTACAGTCTCCCAAGCAAACCCCAGCCATCTCATCCTCTCATCTCTCCCATTTCCCATCACTGTCTCAGTGTTCATCTTCACTTCTTCCTTCGCTAACTTCACAGTTTAAAGGAGAGAAGCTTTGCCTACTGCTGTCAAACAGGAGAACTGGGGAGTGTGCAGATACAAAGGAAATACAGGAACTCAATGTGACTGTGCTTTAAAATATATTCTTCAAAAAAAAGAAAGATCTGACTTGGTCTTTGGGAATGACAGAGTGCGGTTTTCTTATTTTTGCAGAAAGGACTACACACATCAAGGGAGAGTAATACCCACCTGAGAATTTTTGTATAGATATATCTTTGAAGAAGGAGCTTCCGGCATAAATTCTACAATTACCAGGGGACAGAAAGGTAGTCTTTCACAGCAGGAGGAAAAAAAGAGTTATAAACAGAAAAAGTGAAGTAGTTGGAGAATAGAAACAAATCAAGACAAGAACAAAAAAAGACTGACAAAAGAACCTGTCCGATTTTTTAGAAAGTTTCAATCTATTTGATTTGTTTACAGGATTGCTGAAAATGTTTATAACTCTCTGCAGTGAAAGATGGACCCCTGAAGAACTGGATGTTCGTGTTGGATGAAGAGACAAGTTTTCATCCTTTCTAGGGCTCGGCATTCTGATGTACATGGTGAGGCTGGGTAACTGCTCAGTCCTACAAACACCAGAATACTTCAACAAAAAATTCTATCTAGAAAAAGCACTGAAAACATACTGGGTTTGAGCAGTATTAAAGCACATGCTGGTAGTTAGAACTGAATCAGGATCCAAGTTAAGAAGAAAACTATGTAGCTATCTCACCCATCCAGACTGAGATACAATTTGAACTTTATGACTTTCATAAATGCAGAAGAGAATAAATAAATGTGAAAAAGTGATGGCTACATGAGGAGACATATTAAAATTTTGCAATAAAACTCTAAATATAAAATAAGCTTCAACAGAAAAGTAAAATCTAAGCTGTTTGACCTACAGGATAAACAATCAAGCAAGACTCTGAGGCTTTTCCCAGCTCCCACTGTGTTTCTTTGAACAAATCACATCATTTCTCCTGGCTCTTACTTTCCTCCTAACTTTTGTGAGTCTTGCCTAGTTGGCCCATAAAGATCTTCAGGCTGGGGCTTGTTTCTTGTTATGCTATATCAAGCCCAATCTCTGTTGGGTTTTCTGGGCAGTCTGGTATGTAAATATTGCTACCTGCAGTACCATTGAAAACTGATGAACAAATGTATCAGATGTATCTTGATTGCTAAGAGTGTAAGAATGTCAGACCAAAGCCCAGTACAGGGTTCAGTTGACCTCCCTGTTGCCAAAGGAGGAAAGGCATAAGCATGGGACAAGCATTCAGGAGTATTTCCTTAAATGCTTTCTTCCCAATCCAGTTCATTAACTCTCTAAGGCCAGCAGCAGTGATATTGGTATCTTTGTTTAGATGTTGCAGTGCCAGCTGAACATTTCAGCTAAGGAGGATGTCTTGCAGGAATTCAGGTTGTTGGTGCAGGTGGCAAGTTAACTAATGAAAACTATTTTACAAGTGTGGTGGGTTTACCTTGGCTGGGTGCCAGGTGCCCACTAAGCCCTTCTAACACCACACGCACCCCCCCACACCCTGGGGAGAGAATAAGATGGAAAAAACCCATGGGTTATGATAAAAAGCAGTTTTAATAAACAGCAAAGAAAGCAAGGCCACGCACACACAAAGCAAAAGGAACAAAGCTGTTACCCTCTACTTCCCATCCGCAGGCGGTGTCGGGCCTGTCCCGGGAAGCAGGGCTCCAGAATGTGTAGCGGTTTCTTGGAGGACAAGCATCTTCCCAACAAATACCACCCTATCCTCTTCCTTCCCCTACTCCCTTTATAGTTGAACTGACGTCATATGGTATGGAATATCCTATTGGTCAGCTCGGGTCGGCTGTCCGGGTTGTATCCCCTCCCAGATCTTGTCCCCCTGTACCTTTGGTGCTGTGTGAGCACTGCTAGTCATAATATGGGTGTGTTATCAACACCCTCTGGCTCCCAGTACTGCAGCATGAGGTCTGTATGGGGAAAATCAGCTCAGCCAGACCCACTACAACAAGGACGTAGGAACTGCAGAGTTTATTTCCTGAGGAAGTCACACAATGGCATAAATGTAGACAGTGAATGCTCTTACCTATGGGAAGAAGTTTCTTCCGTGATCTGGGAGTGACATGGAATTGCTACCAAAACTCCTAAGACCCATAAAAGGGTATGACACACTGCTTTTCTACTGGGGGCTTCGTGTCACTGCTGATGACTTTCTGGGAACCCAGACTTGTATGTAAACTGCTTCTCTGTTACTTTATGTCTTCCCTATAATTCTTTCATTCTGAATAAACAGGATTTTGCTTTATGGAAGCTGCTTAACCTTATGCTGAACTAAAAATCAGACTTGCAGTTAATTACCAGGATCTGCAATCTAAAGCCCTGCAATCTAAACATTTTATATAGAGCAAATTGAAGCACAAAGAAATAACTTAGGCCAAACCAGAAAATCTAATCAGACTTTGGCAGAGTTCAAAACAACATTAAATCTCTTATTGTAATTGCAAAACATATTCCAGCAAAAACTGATCATCAAATAGCAAAAGGAAATAGCAAAGGTACTAAGAACTAGTGGCATCCAATGATAGAACAAGGGGCAACGGGTGTAAGCTGGAACATAGGAGGTTCCACATAAACATAAGAAGAAAATTCTTCACAGTGAGGGTGACAGACACTGGAACAGGCTGCCCAGGAGGTTGTGGAGTCTCCTTCTCTGGAGACGTTTAAAGCCCGCCTGGACGTGTTCCTGTGCAACTTGATCTAGGCGATCCTGCTCTGGCAGGGGGATTGGACTAGATGATCTTTCAAGGTCCCTTCCAATCCCTAACATTCTGTGAGTCTGTGAATTACATAGACAGTACAGCATTTATGATGCTGTATTTCAAAACTTTATCAAGCCTTTAACATACCTAGTAATAGACTACCAGTTATTTTTTTTATAAGTCAAATATATGGTAGATATAGAGAAAACAACTCAAATTCAGTTAGGAAAGTGGGACATAAAAAGTCTGAGAAATATGCACAGTATGTCTTGTATGAATAACAAAAGCACTGCTATCAAAGTGCATCACTAGACACTTCAAAAAGGAACTTTCCCAAACATCAGAAAGACAGAGCCCATTCTCCTCTGCACTTCCATCATGTCATTTCTGTATTGACTACCTTGACAAGGCCGATAAAATAACAGCCAGACACCAAGCCAGCTGCTTTTATATGAACATGTTTTGACTTCAAGCTGATTGTACCCCAGAAGTTTAAGCAGGTGCCTGGTCAATCACTTTCTCAGTTTTCAAGAGCATATCCAACACAGGCACCTACCTTGGTAAGCCTGTGCCAGCATACACAGCTGATGTGGATATGGATTACCCAGACATAATACACCATTTCTTCACTCGGAGACATTGCAGAATTACCTGGAGAACACTGAAATCCTTTGAGATATTGTTGCAAATGTAGTGCGAACCTCTTACTACTATGTCAGGTCAGCCTGCATGTAAGCAGAAAAAGTATGCACAAATGGTGTTCTAAAGTCCCATAGAAAACTTCAGAATTTATGGGAGAAAGACCTTAAACACTTAAAACATTCATAACACGCATCAGCTTTGCCCACTTTTACTGGGCTTTGGTTCTGCAAAGCGTTCAGCATGAAACTCACTTAGGAAACTCTCAAGTGCTTTAGCTTTGTTTCACTCAACAAGTGAGTCCCAAAAATATGTTCAGACTAATATTGCCAGGCACAGTGATTCTTCACTTATATTGCCACTGCTTGGGCTCTTCCCCTGCTGGAAGTATCCTGCAATGTCTCTTTTTCCACCCACTGTATTAACACCAGCTATAGCACTTCAGTCTCACATCACTTGTGGAAAGTAGGTGAGGTAAATAGCCAAACTTGCAAGGCTGGAGGGATACAGTCTCCAGAGTCCATCTCTCTACATGAACTGCTTAGTGAAACCAATTTGAAATTCTTTTTAATTGATTTAGCATCATGCACTTTACAGAGCAGCAAAGTAGGGACACCACCAGCTGTGGATTAACTGTCAATTCAACCCACTCCCCCCATTCACCTATGCAGTGGATCTGCAAATATACCCACCTGCAACTAACAGCACTATTCAAACATGAAAGAAGAAAAAGAAAAAAAAAAAAAAAGAAAAGAAAAAGAAAAGACCCTCCTGAAACTACGAAAATGAATGAGAGGAGAATCTGTCTCTCTGAAAAATGTCCGTGTCAGATAGTACTCAGTAGATCCGCCAACAGAAAGTTTTGTACCAGGCTATTGGGACAACTGAGAAACTAAAAAAAAAAAAAAAAGGTACAGTTGTGAACTGTTGGACCTCCTACGACAAATAATAAATAGCAGTTTGTGACTCAGAAAACAGTCTTTTGCTCGGAATCTTGGGTTAGTCTGTGGACTTTTACAGACAAATTGATGCAGACACCAGAGTGAAGCCTTTACACTATTCATTTCCAGCCAGGATAAGATATGTAGGACAGTCACTGCTGTTAAAGCCAAGACAAACTAGTATATGAAACATCTAAGATGATAAAAAAAACCCCAACAAATCAAAACAAAACCCAAACCCTTATCCTGTAGTGGAGGTGAAGCCTTTGTTCTTAGCAATTTTTTCCTTTTATCTTTTTAATACATTTTGGAGACATGAAGTTTGGTCTCTGGAAAAACAAATCTATGAAAAAAGCAGACACCTATTTCTGTGCAGACAGACCAAAAGGTTTGAGAGCAGCTCTACCCCACAGCCTTTGATCACTGGCTGCCCATTTTTCCAGTCCTGCCACATGAACCCTCTAGATCTTGTGGAATATTCTTCCTTCTCCTCCATCTCATTCTCTCAGAGATTTCCCCAGCACTGAATATTACACAGGACCTACAGGTACCATGTGCCTTTCTGGAGCAGCAACTGGTACCAGGCAGCAACTGAACTGGTGTTGGATGCCATCATTTGGGCAACCCTGTGTCTGGATGTCCTCTGTGCCTCACAGAAGGAGCGATTCCCCTCTCACCACCCTGAGTCAGATGCCAGCAGCCCCAGACCAAGGCAACCCCTGTGCTTCCCCAACCCACCTGGTTACACTCCTTTAGGAAAATATACCTTACTATGGGATTATTTTTATTTTTTTAAAGAGCATCAAATCCGTACGATAATCCTATTGTCCTGATCACTTAGGCTTTGTAATTTACATCTATGTGATCTACTAAATCAATGCAGACCACAAAAAACAAAACAGGGAACATTAAGCACCAAGTGCAGCCATTCCTCCAAGACATGTAACAAGGTGGGTGAAAAACTACAATAGTTGTTATTACTGTTGAGATCCTGATGCAATTCTGAGCTTTCCTGGTGAAATTCAAACCTGCAGTAAACATACCTCTTTCTTTACAGTATGCCAAGTTTTCTTGGTGTACTACTTTTAAGACATTTGTAGTAGCAACAACAGCAAAGGAATAATATTATACAAAAAGGTATATTCTATTTGCAGAATACTAGAAATCCTGAACTACTTAATGGCACTATTGGCAGATACAAACCATGAAAACACTGCTTTGCTATTCTTTTCCCAACAATTTTAAAATAATTTAGCTCAAACAATGTTCTTACAGTTTAGTCCTACTGTAGATTTTAAAAAACCCAAACAACTAAGCTTGAACCAAGTTGGTGACGATTCAAGAATGAAAAAAAAAGAATAGAGAACTACACAAAAAGGAAAGGAACTGGCATTTATCTGTTTATATTGGAACCTCTCCGTCAAAGTTTCACTGGTAGTGGGGTGGGCATTTGGTTCTGCATAAGGCTAGATAAAAAAAGAGGCAGTATTGGTCTCTGTTGTGGACCAGATGCTGGCAACACTTTGTCAGAGCAGCAAAATTGAAGCAGTGTCCTCCCTTTGGGACCAAGAGGGTCAATTATCTTACTAAGAAGATTGCTAATAGCATACTGAGCATGCAGCCATTTTTCTTTGCAGACATGGCTGAAAACTGATCAATGAGGACATTTAAGCTCCTGTGCCATCTTCCCCCTTGTGAGTGGCCTTTCCATCACAAAACTCACATCTACAGCCTGATCCTGGAACATGTCTGAGAAAGACATGTCTTGAGAAGTGGTGATCCAAGATTTCCTGACAAACAAACTCTGTCCATCGTTCTGAGAAGCATGGCTCCAAAATACACTATCACTTTGTCACAGCGCTGATGACCTTCCAACTATATTACTACTTAGCATTTTCAAAGTGCAGAAAAGCAGAGAGGATTGACATCAGCAGCAAAATGGGGTTTTTTTGCAAGTCTATTTGCTGTTTTCTTGTCTGTCATAAATTCAGGATTCAACATGCCATAAAATCAGAATTCTGTGTCTCTGGCTCGGCACTACAGGAGAAGGGCATGTTTGGACTGGTAGGCATTACTGAAATCGGCACATAAAAGTTGTAGCAATAGCAGACAAGAAGCAGGAGCAGCAGGTGTATAACTCCTGGATAATGCTTTATAACTGAGGGAGAATTCAGTCTTCAGAAGTAGATGATGTCTCTTTTACACAATGTAAAAGGAAGGTGGCTACTGAAGCTTCCCTCCTGTGACACCTTCCCACCCTACTTCACTACCTTCTGTCTCTCAGTGGTATCTCACTCAACTACGTGGTTAGCATCCCAAAATATTTATTTACAGACCAATAGTTGGTTAAGCTGGCAACAGCCTATGGTTGTCACTATTTGACAGCTTTTTGTTGGCTTGCAGAAAGTAAAGTGGCTTGTTTCAGGCCAGGTATCCACACCATGAAAAATGTCCATTGCACAGCTGTTACTAAGTGATGCCACTGATGTCTGCAGAGAGGCCAGGGCTGGCCCATGCATTAGTACAGAAGTCATTTAAAAGGAGACAAAGACAACATTCTTCTTCAAAATGTTATATTACAAGATCTGAATCTTACCATGATTTAAAAAGGGCTGTGAAATCTTCACCTTGATGAGTCTAAAGCTGTCTAAAGCAATTTAGCATATTCTTCTTTCCATTGAGCTACCAATGACATCTTATGCAACAATCATGTAAAATAGGATGACAGAATCCACAATTCTGAACATAAAGCAAATAGATGGTTTTCTTTGGAACAGTTTAATTATTTTTCTCCCTCTACTTCCATGAGTTTTCTGGTTTTGCTCCTCTCAGCAACTTTCAGTGAGGGGGAAGGCACAGAACTGCATGATCTTACAGAATTATCTACCTGCACAAATCCAAATATAAACTGTTCTCTCTGCAGAGTGATCAAAGACACTTTCATCAAAACTGAACATGTTAACTAAACCACCACAACAAACTCTGTACTATTGCAGTCAAATCTAAGTGGCTGTTCAGTGATGCACAACAACCTCTTCTTTAAAATTCTAGCCTACTTTGTGTCTCTAACACAACCAGTTACAATTATATTTTTCATTCTTCTTGCATCCCTTCCAACCACCTGCAGTCAGAGCATGTGTTTCATCCAATCAGTTCATACTCTGCACCTGCCGATGTGGAGATGACCTGAAGTAAATGGGTAACACCATCCACCTACTACCTGATTCTTGTACTCAATAAGCTTTAGGAAGGATTTCAAGAGCTTAAGTATGTTGGCAATTGGGAGCTGCCTTTGGAAGTATATAGAAATAAAATGTAAGTAAGGATAATTTTGTGATGCGACCTTAGTCATTACTGGTTTAGATTTTCTGTCTCGGGCTTCCAGTTACCTTTACTTTAGTTAGACTTTCAGCACTTCACAACCAGGATCAAATTTACTAATACTGCAGAAATTAACCCATAATTTTGCAGTGCCCCTTAACAGAAGCCTGACATTGGATTAGCCAGATTCATGTGAAATAGAGAACAGCAGAAAAATGGCAGATGCAATTCTAGAATAGCATCTGTCCACACTGTGGTTTAAGTGAGTCACTCCAGGTAAAAAGGGAACTACCTTTAAGCCCAAACAGAAAGCCATTTTTGGAAATACCCATCTGTTATAACACAGTGGTGGTTTCCAGGGCTATTCAGATCCTTCCACTATTTTCAAGTATCCAGGAAAATAATGTTTTGTATATATTTTAGTAAACTTGCAATCTCTTCCTTTCCTTATATCTGTGCATATCGTACCAATTGCTATGCATATTGTGTCTCTGTGGGTTTACATCTGTAATGTAGCATTTCTCAGTTTACAGAGAAAATTGAATAAAAAAGGACTATCTGACAATATTAGGTGGTGCTGGATAGCATTACTGAGCTTTGTAATTATCTTATCTCTACCTGCAGAGCCATAGTTTCAATCAGAAAACCCTCAGTCACTTCCACTCCTGCTGCAGATAACGTGGGCCAACGGATCACTTAATCTATACTTATTCTTCCACAGAGACGATAAAAGAAGTACTACCTTCCCTAGGATAATCTTACATCAAACTCATCTCAGAGTAGGAGAATCATTATTGCATGAAGCAGTGACACTCTGAGATGCAATTCCACCGCAAGTCGGTTTCCTCAAGACCAGAAGTTACACCTCAAAGTAGATTTAGCTCCTGATTATTTTATGCACTTCTCTACATACACTCACATCAAACACAGAGCTTGGTTTTCTCATTATGGCTGTACAAGGAATAGGAATCACTTTGCAAGCCCTTTCTCTTTTCATGCAGTTCTATAATGTTGTTAGAAGAGGTTTTGTTTTCCTCCATAGCATAGCATAGCACTGTGGGAGGAAAACAAGGGTAAAAGGACAGAGGTGAGCTCTGATCACTCATTTCCCACTGTGGCTCAGAGCATTCAACCCCTTCAGCTTACAGATACAATTCTGTTCAGCAGTGAGGTAAAATTAGCAGCCAAAGCTGTGACATATGCCAACTGCAAGTATTAGTACTGTGGCATATACCTAATTTATAGCTTTTACAGACCATTTTCAGCTCTGATCATACTCCTCTCACACAATTTAAATATATTCTAAAAAACAAAGAGCCCTGTAACACATATTCCCTAATGCACATTTGCAAGCAAAGCATCTATGGTCTCAAATCCAGCATGACTCACATTACAGAGCAAAAAGAGTAAAATGATTAAACAGACTGGCTCACCCAGCTTATTTTTACACATCAATAAATAACCTCAACACAGCAGAAATAGAGATGTGGTTTTCCGTTTGGAGTTAATTCAAGCACTGGCTCCTCTTCAGACCTTCCACACACTATGGGCGAATAATTCATTATGAATTATTCATTCAATTAATTTAATTTCTTCTGCTCACTAATTAACTATCTTGACTTTTTTGAATGTTTTCATTATCTGAAAATTATTTACTCAACAGTTTCTATGAATAACTCCTTGCCTCTAGATTGTTCACAAGCAGATTACTGCAAGAAATCAAAATTGTAAATTCAAGCTGTGCTGAGTGGTTTTAATTAGACATCCAAGTCACGTGGCATTTTTCTGGTTCCTTATTGGATATATGAAAAAAAACCACAAACCAAAAAAGCAAATGAACACAAACCAAATATCTCCTGCAAACAAACCCATTTCAAGACTGGAATTTATGTGCCATGAAAATTCTTGAACATATTAATTTTATAGCATAATATGATTTTGTCTTAATCTTTGAAAAAATAGTAAACTAAGCATGTTAAATTAGAGAAGTAAAACACAATTTGCATGCATTTGTTCTTTAGCCGCTTCAGCTTCCCCTAGAAGTCTAGGTCCTCTTCTAGGCTCAAACCTCCAGCAGAGCTCCCTACTCTGAGTCTGGATAAGGGAAGAATGACAGTGCCACCAGTGTGAATAAACTCAAGAGGGTGCCCGAATCTCCTCTTTAGTCTCCATTCAAGGAGAAGGTCATTTCATGGCCATGTTTTCAGGCTGTAGGGAAGATCCTACAGAGGCTATGTGGTACTTTTTCTGGTTTCCAGAGAAAATTGAGGAATTTATAGGGATAAACAAAAAGACCACATACAATAAGTTTTGTCCTTTGATTCAAACCACATCTCAGCACTGGGTTTACTCTTTCATTACTGTGGGACCCAGGCAGGTCATGCGACCACCTGTGCCTCTGTTCCCTAGCTACAGACACAGCAACAGAAAGTCCTTACCTTGCTTGGTTAATACAATAGAAACAAGCATAAAAGGGAACAATGGAATGGGAGACAACAACAAGAATAAACCAGAACATGGTCAATAGCAATGAAGCTGGCTGGGGAATCATCTTCTATACTCAGAGATGAAGTATATAAAAAGTCTTTCAGCTTTCCAGTAGCTGAGCAAAGGAAATTTTTCCCTGCATCATGTAAAAACAAAACAATTCCCCCCAAACCCCTAAACCTACCTTGGATGTATCCTTTCTTCTTACTACAGCTGTTGTTGCTTGTAAATGGGAGATATTCACTTCTACTCCCTCTAGGATGAGAGGAAAGGGAGAAGTTAAGATGACAAATAATAGTCTATCAGAGCATAGAGTATTTCAAAGAGAAACACAGAACTACTGACAAGTGCCTACTGTTTCTCAGAGGAGATGGCAGCAGACCATCTCATGTGGGATGGAAGAGTGAGAAGCAGCCATGATTGCTGTAGTCATTACTTGCTATGACCTGAGGGAACTGAGCTGCTGCCATCAGTTAGAGTTAGTTGGCAATTCTCTTGCCAGTTTACAGCCAAGAATTGTATCTGCTTTCGACTCACCTGAGGTGTAGGAATTGTGCTTTGGACATCTCATCAGATGTGAACAGTCAGTCTTAACTGAGCTCATGAGACACATGTGATGCAAGTCATCTGCTAAAAGTTGCAGATTTTAAATTGAGGTGATGGTTAATCAAGTATATATTTTCTTAAGAAACGTGCCAGATTTGGATATATTCACCCACAAGAACAAATCTTTAACTTATGTCTATGCAGATGATAAATTATTTTGTTTTAAGTCCTAAAGTGTCAGTTTGACCTTTTCCTTCAACACATTAAAGACCCCATACTCCCCAGCTGAAGACTTTATGAAACAGAAGGCTATATGTAGACTTTGCCAAGCAGAACTCTTACCATACGTTACAAGTGAAATTGTCTTTAAAAAACATTATCAGGGAGTACATGTTACAGATAGATAAAATACGATTTCTGTTAAAATAATTTCTACTTCTGTCTTTGATCTAATATAATGTATTTCCAACCAACTAATTTTAGTTAAAATGAGTGTCCTACAGTATTTTCATTCATACAAAACAATTTTTCTATAATACCACACAGACCTATATTGATTAAAATCCTTGAAGACTTTCTTAAATATTTAGAGCTGAACTTTAATTCTTCTCACAGAAAACAACCTTAAAAACAACCTTAACTCATTTCTGAACTACTGGAATTCTTGTTAAGTCTCTTACATATGTGTTACAGCAAACAGATGAAACTCTTGGTGGCAATATGCATAATGAAGAGACCCTATTCCATACAGAGAAGGCTAATTAATCATTAGGTGAGTGCTAGTAAGTTTTCTGAATCACCAAGTTTCTGACAGACACGCTGTTAAGCCAGCAAAATGCCCACAGATGTTACTTGCCCATCAGAGGGGAACATATTCTCTTGAGGACTCTGAGCATCTTGTCACAGTTTATTTATTTATTTTTGAATGAAACGAAAAATTAGCAAACCCATGTAATGATTAATGTATATGTGCAAGCAAATAATAATAGCGTGAAGCCTATTAATAATTAAAACTAGTGCTGGATTTTAAGATACTAGAGTAGAAAATTGAATTGCTTTCCAGCAGCTCTGAAATGGTACAATTAATAGATCTACTGCACTGTCTCCCTAATAGCTTAAGCATAACTTAATTCACAGAAAACAATCCTGAATTTTCACAGCAGGGTTTTCAGTTTTACTTTACTTTCTCCCTATGCTTTTTGGTAATTTACTAGAGAAGTTTCCACACAAAACCTCCATCACTAGGTTCAGTAACCTGGGTCATTCTCTTCCACTGGATATAAGTGCCAGAGCCTTGGCACAGCTTTGTGTTTGCCAAGAACCACCCAACCCACTATTCACCTGATGGGAACTGGAGGACACATCGCACCACTGCTCGTGAGGGGCCTGGTTTTGCTGGCCAAGATATGTCCAAATAAGCCAGAAACCCAAAGGCAAAATCAGACCCAAATCAAATGGCCTTCATAACACATCAGATACTTGGATCATGCTTTTGCAGGAGACACGTTATGACAATGTACTACTCAATTACACCTTAGATCTGCAGTTCCATTTAAATTCTCATTCTCCTCCACAGATTTTATAGGAATATTCTCAGAAAAAACATTAATGAGGATTTTTTAAGTATTTCTGTAATGACAGGGATGTTTTTCAGGTACAGAATTCCAGGCAGGGCCTTGTCAGGACTCAAGCATGAAACCCCCCTTCCTTCCTCACAAAAAGGTTTCCTTTCAACAATCTATAACTTTTATTTTCCTGCTATTATAAAATATATTAGGGGCTGGTATATATGAAAACAACTGTTTCTTTTATTCCTCCTTTCCCTTCCTGAATGTAATTACATTACAGTTCATTAGCTGAACTCATTAAGACCACAGTACAGGTAGGAAATAGGTAATTGGCTAGGTACAATTATTGCATTAATTTAATTAGCTGTTTTGTGCTTTTATCAAAAAGGTGACCTCTGTGGATACTGGAATAGGTTTCACTCCCTTGCTACCTGCTGGTGTGCAGGTAGCAATGGGTCTGTAATTACCTAAGAGAATAAAAATCAACATTAAAATTGTTTTTGGTGTGGTTCAAATTGAGGGGAAGAGGCAGCTGTATCCAGATAGCTGTTGTGCAAGATTGTTGGATTTTAATATGACTCTGTCCCTCGTCACTTACTTGAATGCCACTGATGCTTTATTGTGTGCCAGGCAAAACCCAAGCCTGGATATGGGGAATGTGGGAGGGTACTGCCTCAGCCAAGTCTCACAGAGGCTTTGTACTTGAGACAGGCCATATCTCTTAAGATACCATGAGAGTAAAGCTAGAGTTAAAAAGCATGGGAGAATACAGAAAATGTACACAAATCTCCATATAAATGCATCCAAGCTAGCTGATGCCAAGATTGGAGGCTCTGGGACATCCCTTCAATCTTACTTCTGGGACGGTACCTCTGACAGAGTGGGCAGCGATGACCCACATGGCCAGCTTGGTGACAGTGCCACACAGAGGACAGCAAGCCTTTCATCCCTTGTCATTGCTGAACGCTTGCACAGGGCTCGTCACAAGCTGCCCCCAAACGCTCCTAGAGGGTTTTCTATTTTAATATTGCTTTAATTAAACAACTAGCATGATTTGTTTCTGAGAATACCACAAAATGAACACCATTGATGGAAGGAGCTCTAGGGATGCTTTCAATTAAAACAGCAATTGGTGGGGGTGGCAAGACACAGTCCAATTCCTTATTAAGTGAATGTGACATCTCCCACTGACTAAGCTGGGAGGTGGACGAAGCCCAAACAGAAAAGGAGGGGTTAAAGCAGTGGGTGAGCTCAAAACAGCATTAAGAGGTTTAATTGTCACCTTTATAGGAAAATGTCTGTGTAGTCTACAAAAGTTCCTATTTTTCAAGGAATCTTCTCTCTATACAAAACACAGAGATACATTCTGTTTAGGTAAAAAGAGAGTAAGATTTTAAGCAGAAAAAAAAAAGTGGGGTTTTTTTCAATTTCATCTTTGTGTTGATTTTGAAAAGTTTTCTCTTCTAAAGTAAAATATCTGTGACTATTCTGAAGCTTAACATTTTTGTTGATATTACAGACAGTCCTAAAATTCACATCAAAAAAATCCATGTTTATGTACTTACTGCTTCAATATTACGTAATTTCCCAGTGTTGGCAAACAGCACAAATAATACCTGTCTGTTTGTGCAATCACACAGGGGATGTAGCTGGGATTATAAATTACCTCCAGACAAATAAGAGGCACAAAACATAAGCTTGTCAAGTCAACTGGAGCAAATTGGTATTGTGCTGGAACAAACTGGAAAACTAACAAGCAATACAGATGAAATCATGGACAGCTGAAGCAGATCCATAGTTCATCTTCCAGAGTTAGTTAACGTCAATGTCAGTGGAATTTGCACAAGCAACAAACCCTCAACCTCAGCTCTGCGCTAGCTGACATTTTCCTCCTTTTAAAATTGGCAGTGTGAGCTGTAGAGCCTAAATTTAACCTCTGGAGAATATGCCACATGACATCAGTGTTCTTTACATGTTCAGCTTAAGACTTTGAAAGCTAATTTATCCATGCACCACCTCAGTAAGTGACTTGCCTAGCAACTACTGAACTTCTGTCACTTGTTGGCTTCTGTTGGCAGAGCCTTTTTCTCTTATGAACTCATTCTTTAATAATGACCATCTTAGACCCCTGAGGATGACACTAATGAGCATTTGAAAATGACAAAAATATCAAACAGCATTCACTGATTTTTGAAGGAACCCCACCTGTTAAAAGTAGCCATTGCACCAAATTGTGCCAGGCTGTGTTTAGATTCATGTTGAATTCTTACATCCAAAATACAAACATTTAAATAGGCACTTGAAATACTGAAAGCCAAATTAAATATTTCTTATGAAGCGCTGCCTTTTACGTGCTTAAGAGAATGGTATGTGAAAACTGCTACACAAATATCACCTTCCAGCCAAAGTAGCTTCAAAATAGTAGACTAAAATACAGTAATAAAAGAGCTGTAAAGTCTAGTTGTTTTGCTCCCTCTCCCCAGGATGCCCTGAAACCGTTGTAAGTGAAGAAGGATATTGAGAAGTGGCTTTTCCTCCAGAAATTACATTGGACCTGTCCTTGCCTGCTCAGAAAGTGGCAGTGATCTCAGACACAAAAGGGGCGCTACACTTTTTGCCCTGCATCGATGTACATGTAGAATTTCTGCAGCTATACAGAGGAATCACAAATTGTGCAACTGTGTGTTTACTGAATTTCCCTCCTCAGTGAAAGTTGGGTTTTTTTCCTTCCACTTATGTGGTCTTTGTTCCACATATGTCATCAAGACAAGACTACAAAAGTAACTCCATACCTGCAAAATAAACATTGTTGAGAAAACAATGCATAATACACTCGTAAGTTGGTTGAAGAGGCTGGCTTCACAGTGACTACTGTGCATTTCCTTTGGTCTACACATCCTGTGCTCTTCTCTCTGCCTTCCCCATTTCTTTCTCTTGGGTCTTAATGCTGTATGAGTATGACAGTGAGACAACAAGACAAGTCTGCAGGGTATATATGAGTTTGAAATGGAGACTGTAAGTACCAAATAAAAATAGATACTTCTACCACTCCATAGATATTCTCAACATCTTCCCCTAAAGAAATAAGCAGTATTGTGCTCAAGAACATTAGCAACAAATCAAATGTTCTGCAAACATCACAAGGCCAGGAGAAAATGAGCTTGAGAGATTATCTTGATTCTTTACTTCCACACTCCCATTTGTGGAAACACTCAGCTATATCCTCCCTTTATATTAGAGCAAAATTAATTAAATAGGTTATCACTTAGAACAAAAGAGGAGAAACAACTGATAATGCAAAGCCACAGTCAATGAGGAAATGTTACTTGAGAATAGATTAATGGATGCATACAAAAAAAAAAAAAAAAAAGAGCAATTTAACAGGTTTAAAACTGTGTCTTTCATATATCTACAGTCATTTCAATAAAATGATGTGCTTGTTTTGGGGAATCCAGCTCTCCTGAACACTAGGTAAGAGTTTAAATTACTGCATCTATTTGCAGTTATTGAATAGCAAAGTGCTAAAGGAAACCATGTCAGGAAATAGATAGATAAATGTTATCTTTTCACCAACCTAAGATGGGTTCTTGCACTTACTTAAACATTGGAGTAACTTTACACAGAGAAAAATAACTATTCATATATATTATTGAACCATTGTTCCAAATCTTAAATTGTCCTCACTGTATGATAGGAGCAATTTCTTTACTAGATGTTGGCTTTGAAAAGTGTCCTGATTTCTGTCTGTAGACCATAGGCATCAGATAAAGCATTAAAAAAGCCCAACCACACATCCAGATTAAGTTGATCTCCCTGAGTACTGGTACCCACCACATGCACATGATGAATCTGTGTACTTTGTCCACTATTGTAGTAAGTGGATGAGGTTGGGGTACTGGCAACGAGCAGAAAAGTAATTCAGATCAAACAAAAACTATTGCTACAGAGAGCAGCCTTCATTCCATATCATTAGTTCCAGAAAACATGCCATCTAACCCACTGGAGTAGATGTGAGAAAAGAAGCGTAGTTTTAGGTTCATGAGTTTGGTGTGCAATCACTGGCAGATATTAAAGACCGAGCATGCTAAATGCCAGGGCTTTCCAGGCAACCACTTCCTCATGCTGCCTTTGGTTCCTGAGAGTTGTTTTTCTGCTTACTTATTTCCTCTTTCATTTAATTCAACAAAAATAAACACAAAGCAGAATTTGAATTGCACATGATTAAAATGAATCTCTTCAAATTCTTCAGACTCAAAATCCTCTTGGTACCATTTTATTTTTAAGGGATGCCCAAGAATAATTTTACTGTGAGATGAATAATGCATTTATATCACATACTAGTTGTAGCAAAAATAATCTATAAATGTTTAATAAATATTCTGTAATGCTTTTGGTGAGCATGTTATAAATAAGTAACAATAGATTTGTGATGAAATATTTATATCCATTTTGGCAATTGTTATGCTTTAAGTGTTCAAGGAGCGATTACTAACAAAGTGAATGGAGTTATCAAGGTTATAGATATGTTCTGTAAGCCATTTATAATGAAATGTTCAACACTTAAAGTAAATGCATTTGTAGAGGTTGTTGACAAAGTGTAAGTGTCTAACAAACCATTCATACTAAACTCCACACAGGTATAAATGATATGTAGTCATTTGATAAGTCATTTATAGTGAGATATGAAACTCTTCTCAATATATTGTAAGGTCTTTATGCGTTCCCGTACACAGACTGTAGCATACTTACAAATACATGGTTAGATCTTGGCAAGTCTCTCACAAGGCATGTCGTTGAGACTACATCTTAGCTATCGCATCCAGATAACCCGAAGGCTCAAAGAGCATGGTTAACTTCCAGAGAGCCTCTGGAGTCAAGAAGCAGCTTAAGGCTTCTTCCCAAACAGCATGGTGCTAAATATCTACTGCTTCAAGGCATGGCTGTGGAAGGTACACAGTGAAGCCCTAGCTGACTAACAAGTCTTGGGAGTGCTACAGAGATGGCACCAGCCTAATTTAGCTAATACCATCACATTTGTAGTGCCAGCAGCTGAAGAAAACGGCACCTATTACTATCACAGAAATACCCAGAAAATAATAGCTAATATAGCATTTTCTGAGGAAAAGATTCTTAATGTTAAACTGTATATACATTCACCCTAGTATCAACAGCCATTATACCAGGTTCTGACCTGGTCAAGATAAACTGCATCCCTTTGAACTTTACAAATTCAGAGTACTCCTGGTACTATCCAAAAAGAGATGCATGAATGATTCATAGAGATATTAATGATTTATTTGCATCAGACACTATTATCATACACTCAAAATTCAGGTTTCACAGCACCCTTGTTTGCGGTGGGAGCACGTGTGGTTGCTCTTGTAAGTGTTGCTGCTTTGTACTCAAACCATCCTCAGCACTTTCACTGCTCCTATAAAACACACTGATCTCTCCAGCAACTGTGTCCACAGGTCTTACTGACCTTCAAAGACTCAAATGTTCTGGACAGTGGCATTGTTTTCACAATAGAAAGTCACAGTGATTTCCTAACTTAGTGAAAAGAGCACTACAAATAGTTTGAAAGGTTTAAAACCTTTTTAAAATACCATTAGAGGTGGAAGGATTTAACCTCCTCTTACACAGCCACTCACCCAGGGCTTAACAGTAGGGGATTTGGCTTGAAAAACTGCAACAGTATCAGAACAAGTTGAATACAGGAAAAAGTAATACTTATTTCTGTATTTCATTTAATCTTCCAAAACATAGGACTATTATAGTCTGCCAGAACATGCATATAGCCACAACAGACCTGAAAAATCATGGAAGACTTCCTTTCAGTCCCTCACAAAGGTGATAAAGGGGATACCATTGAAGAAGACAACAATGTGAGATAAATTAGCCAAATCACTTTCTCAAAATATGGGATTATATTGGGTTAAACTTCTAAGGAAATAAACTCAGTTTTAAATTCAGTAACTTTCTTTGACATTAGGAGCTATTATATAGCAAGTGTAATGCAAATTTAATTACTATACTATTTTGTATGTAGTTCTACAATTCTCATTCATCCCAGGGTCAATATGAGGTTTGCTCATTTTGTGTCTCTACCAGGACTGTCAGGCACATATGAGAAGTATTAGATTTTGCTCTTCATTTATCCCCTTTCAAATTGCAAAATAACTAATACCTAAAATATGAAAATAATCTTCACCACTGTCTGTAGCTACTTGCAAAGGTAAATTCTTATCTGAACTTTATCCGTATCCTCAGCTTTACTGCAATGCTAAAACATTAAAGGGAAATACTTTCTAATAATGATACATTAATGAACAATAAATTACAGATGAAATACCATTTAGAACATCCATATTAATACTAAATGAGTTCTTCATTATTAATATAGTATCATAAATATAAAAAGGAATTATCAATAATTAGGCTATAATATTATATTGTTAAACACCAGAGATTATATTTCATTTGAAATAGTTTTAATGTATGTTGAAAGAGTCACCCATCCTTCTGCATAGAACTTCATGTCAAGTGAAGCAATCTGTGCAAAGGACAGGTGTGTCAAGCGCGCAAGCTCTGCCGTGCCTGCCATAAGTCAGCAATTATTTCACTGACGAATAGAGGAAGCTTGTTTTCGTAAGGATTATAAAATTAGAATTAACACAGTCATAGATTCCAGAAAAAGGAAGTAATAATAATTTGTACTTGTATAGCACTTTTCCTTTTGTGATCATAAAGCATTTCATAAGCAGAGCAGTAAAATGAGAACCATCAATGTGAAGTATGTCTCAGTGGTCCTGTGCCTAATGTCCACACAAGAGCAAACAGCAGCTTTTTGCTTGGAGTTCACCATCCCTGTTCTTATACATTAGACTGTGATTGTTCAGAAGAAGAATGTGGCCTTTTTCCAGTGAAACCTATTCTGATGAGACAAACTTGTTTATTTTCTCATATTTTCCTTTTCTTCCCTCATTTCTTAAGCTTCCCTGATGAATAGTCTCTGATCCAATTGCTGTTGGAGATGCTGCTTCACCACAAAAATGAGGTGAAATACTTCTGTGTTTAAGTGGGAAAATGGAGGCTTCATTATGTATAATAATTACATTTCATGCAGCAGAATCTTACTGGCTTATTAGAGAGGTTTGAGATGTTTAGACTTAAGTGATGGAACTGGAGGAAGTGACGGAACTGGAGAAAGAGTCTTTTTAGTTTTCTGCCTTCTTGTCATTTAAGGAGAGCCTTCTGTACAAGGATGAGTTTGCACAACCCACCATTAATAAAAGCTTTGGAAACTTAACACTTCATAATTTTACATTGTCACTGATTTAAAAGGAAAACTCTACATGTAACAGCAAGTGACAAACTGCAATCTCACAAGGCACCATGTCTATGCAAATGCTGTCAATAAGGTTCTAAATAGCTCATTCAGTGAGAGAGACTCATACCAAAAATTGAAACTCTTCTTACCAACCTATTGCAGACTGGAAGTTATTTTTCATTTAGATAACATTCTTTAAAATATAACTATCTTGCTGAGGTATCATTTGTCTTTCATGTTCTTTGAAGAAGCACACAATTCAGAATTTTGCTTGCCAGTGTCACAGAGAGACAATTGACAGGTGTCACATTTGCAAGCGGCTTCCTGCTGGCCCTGCTTCTCTTCTCTAGGCTCTGCAGAGTCCTCTTCAGTTCACCAGCAACAGTGTTCCTCTGACCCATCAGTGAACAGATTCCTCTTGCCAAAACAGTAAAAGCCCCCCCTCCCTTTTCTGCATTGTTACTGGTGCTGGATGGGTTTGAGGCTGGGTTAGCCCTGAGGTCAGAGAGGGGCAGCATGCAGGTCAAAGCCAGCACAAGGGAAGTAGTGGAAATGCAAGTCAGGAGGACAGGAGTCCCTACTAGATGGCAGTGCCCTGTTAATCATCTGCAATCTAACTTAGTCCTAAAAAGTGTTTTTGTGATGGAGTTCTCTGTGTCCACCCAAAAAGGAGATAGAAGAGTCTTAGGTATGTAGCTGAGCTATATATTCTGCTCCTGCATACCCTTCATGGAAGGAGTAATGTCAGGTGGGGACATAAACTTGAATCTGTGGTCAGCTAAAGAAAAAAAAGGAACTGCTGTAGTGTCACAGAACAAAAACACAGTGGGAAATATTCCGAAAGAGGAATATGGATATATAATCATTTAATGGGTTTGTATTTTCCTGTATCTATCTTAATGTCATAGTTATGCTCCAAAATAATAAGTCTCAAGAAGGTCTATAATTAGGGGAAACCACGAACTTCACTGTAAGGTGGAATAGCCTATCAGATTGACATTTCTCCTTCACAAACTCTTGGAATTGCCATGACAAGAGTTCATTTAATGGATAAAAGACAGTAATACTGCTGCTTTTTGTGTTGCTGATCTTGCTTTTAATGAGAAAACGTTTTTTTCCCTTTTCTCTTTTCATTGGAAATTACACAGTGAGCCTCCAGTCTGCTCAGGTGCTTTCAGTGCAATTGAAAAGGTGCTCCCAGTTTCTGAGGTTGTATATTCAATTAATGTAATATGTCACAACATTTTCAAAATGCAAGTTTCTTAGAAAAAGAGACATTACTGTGAAAGAAGAAATATAAAATACATGTGAAACACATTTTCTTGGGAAAGTATTTGATTCAAATTGCTAGAAGACAAAAACCCATAAAGGTCTCTTATGCCTTCCTTCTTAATCTTCAGCCAATGTTTCAGGACCATAAACTAGCATCAGTGGAAGCTGCATCTCAGGAATGAAAGGAATATATGGCCTTTAATGGAAGAAATTTTTACACTTAAAAGAGAGAGAGGGAACAAGCATTTCTATGCTTTGCAGTCATTCAGCATAAAATTACTTAGTTATTATTCATGACTATCTTTAAATGCTTTATTGAAGCATAATGCAAAAAAGTACCTGTCCATACTTAAAACCCAAAATTTCATCTATCCATCCTACATTTGAGTTTGGGCTTCAACATCTATTTAATAAGTCCATTATTTCTCCTTTTTTGACATTGCTAGGTCAGAGCACTGATCATGCCTGGGTCCGACAGGGACAACAACACATCAAAAAAAAAGTCACATCAAATTTCAATTGTATTGCTCTCAAAGGAAAGCTCAAGATGGAGTTGCTAAGCAATAGCAAAATAAAGTCTGAGGTGCAGCAGGACTTGCTCTGGGTATTCATTGTCCTGGGTTCTACAGATTGCGTTTTTTTCTTAAGACTTGCTAGTAGTGTTTGGTTTCCTTGAACCCAAAAGCTTCACATACCTCCGTGGAACTGTCTCATTTCGCATTGAAATCCTTTGACTTTATCCTCTCCCCTGTGCTTAGGATATACAGATTCTGCTTTCTCAGATATTTTAGGAAGGAGGGAAGTGGAGACCACTGACTTCCTCCAGTAGCCTGTCTGAGATTCTATGCTGCTTCAAATCCTGATGTATCAGCAAGCCCTTAGTCCTACCTGGGGCTACATCCCAGGGGAGCAACCAGCTTGTTTTTCTAAACAAAAAAAAAGAGCTTCTGAGGAGCAGGCAACTACCCTCCTGAATTTGGCTGAAGAATAACAAAACAGAGAAAATATCTGTCATTGCCTGGGTGGAGGACAGAAAAAGCAGTGGCTTCATTTAGTAAACTATTTCATCTGTTAACGGCTGCAGATTTTTCTGATGCCAGGAGTTGTCCTCCACTTAACTTCCAACTCCAGGTTCATGCAAGTCCTTCTCAGGCAGAAAAGGCAGACTTGCCCACCTCTGCACTCCTCTAGCTTCACTCAACAGTGCTGAAATGTCACCAAGATCCCAAGCAGCACACCTTGCCCACATTTTCACTGCACATCCTCAAAGGTCTGCTACACGCTGGAACAGGCACACATTCCCACCATCCCTCTAATTTCTTCTATCCCTGCCTGCATAGTGTGGTCCAAGCCACATTACCTTACTCAGAGGTTATAGGTGTACAGCTATGGCTAATGCATTGATGCCTTCCTGGCTTTTTGCAGCTGCTACAGATCAAGGTACTAGGTGGGCTGTTTGTCACACAGAATTTGATCCACTATAATTAGGGACACATACCTTTGCAATCCCCATGTCTCACAGAAGTCAGGGCTTGGACCAGACATGGAAATGAAAGTCTTCTAAATCTCAATGGAAAGCACCTGATCACTGCACTCTCTTTCCCAATGGACAAACTCTGTCAGATTTAGTGAGATGGTTTAAAGAATTAATGCCAGAGTAGCCAGCCGTCTGCTACACAACAAAGAGGCTGTGCAGTGGCTCCTTAGCCACTGCATTTGGTAGTCTAGTGCACCAGCCTGAATCACCACCCATTCCTGTTTAGGTTTACCCCCAGCCCAGCACCCTGAGGCACATCCTTGCCTCCAGGAGCCACAGTCTCTGGCAGCAGGAATCCTGAGTGCTGGAGAATAGTGACCTAGCACCTACCCCAGAAGAAAGCCAGCCAAGCTCAGCATATCAAAAAGGCACTTTCCCATTGTTTAATATGAAGCCAGGGAATTCACCTGAATAACGTTCCTCTGCCAATGAATGGACTTTTCATTTTGCTAGCATGGCCTCCCTGTTGGTTGGAAGTTTACTCTTTTGGCAGTTATTCTGGTAGAACGTAATCATTTAACTGTGATTTACGGTACAGCTATATGCAGCTGGCTTAGTGCAACGAGAACGTATAGCAGTACTTTAATAGTTCTTTTCCATTAGCAGATATGTTTTCCAGTTGGCTTCATTGCGATAGGAAGAGTTGATAAATGTAACATATAAAACACTGTTGGTAAATGTCTTCAGGCTAAGAGTAAGCTTACTGCTTGCCTCTCAGAAGGTGAGATAACTATATGCCTCTAGAAAATAACCTTCCAGGTGATAGCTGTGACTAAAAATTCAACAGGGAGGAGGAAAGAGTGTTTACAGTAGTGAGCTTAAAAAGAGTATCTATTCAGAAGCAGATCTAGGGGAAAAAACCCCAACCTTCTCTTTTCTTGCATTGCTGTTCTCTCTTATAGGTTACCTTTCTGAATAGTGACACTGATGCTAAATGGCATGAATAATTGCTAAGTTATATTAAATTGTATATCAATCAAATTAATAACGTCTGCCATACTTGAGGCATTTAGGTTCTTCAAAATCACTAGCATCTGCTCCTATTAAAGATGACAGATGATTTGCAAATCCAAACTTTTGGTGGAAAACATTACCTAACAAGGTGAAATTAAAATTTACATCTTATTCCAACATAATGAAGATAATTAAAAAGCCTGATAAAACCTTTTGATTAACCTTCATCCCATTTTGCACGGTACTATTATGCAAATTAAATACTGAACATTGTAAACTTAGTACCAGCAAAAGATTCCAATATAAATATATTCTAATTTTAAAATTAAGAAAATATAAAAACATATCATTGGATCTCTGACTACATGCTTTGTCATTGTTGAATTAAAGAGCACAACTGGAGGCATATGTCGCAGTGAGATAACTCATGTCTTGAGTTGCTAAAGGATTAGAGTTTGCTCCTGTTTCTTGTACCAGGCATCATATTATTCCCACAATGATTTTGGTGTATAGTTCAATTAGCCTTCCTACTATAATCAAGCTGTGCTCCGTCACCAGAAATGTTCAAACTCTGTGAAATATGCATCAGAATTGTGGCACTTGGAGTTACTGAGTTTTGTTTTGGTGCTTTTAGTTCAGTTTTGTTATTTTTCCAGTGGTAAAGGTATCACAAAAATGTTCATTTTAAGTTCTGCCTGATAGAATGGCACCTGGCAGCACTGTATGGCTCTGAGCATTTAAAACCTTTGTTCAAAGTTCTTCTGGTTCCCCAGGAGTCCTTCCTTTGGTCTCTACAGCTACTCTGTGAAGGCCTCAGCTGAAGACAAAAACACATCAGCAATACTAAGTTTTAGGACTTGTTTTCCTTCCACGTGGATGTTTGTCTTGGAAGGACAATTCACGGGTTCCTGACTGCAGTTTTTCAGGCAGGTAAGCCTGCATTTCTGGCATGGGACTAGGACAGCTAACAAGTATTAAAAAAAGAAACTTCTTTAAATTGACAATATCCATCTTGAAAAGAAAACTATGGCTGTTCAGGGACACAGATGAGGTGGTACAAGGGCTGTAGTCTATCTCTCAAATCCCAGCTGCTGCTCAGAAATACTGTATACAATGCTCTCTACCAAATCTACAGTAAGTCATTGACCAAACTACTTGTCTACTTCTCCCCCCTTGCCCAAATTAGAGTAGCTAACTTAATGAAAAATGAATTTTTTTCTTTTTGTCGCTTAGGAGGGCCTGAACATAAAGCTCTTATCACCAAGCCACAGCTGTAGGAGGAATCCTTTAATCACAGCCATCCTCCTTGAAGAAGAATATAGATTTATGACCGGACTTTGGTTACTGAGGGAGAAAGAAATATTGCCAGCAGCCACCATACTACTTCCCATAGGCTGTAAACAGTTTTAATCTGCTTTAGCTGTCATTTCGAAGTTGAGAGATATTAGAGTACAATGTAATTATGTAGTTGTGGGCAGAAGCACACTTTATTTTCTTTAAACTAAAGTGGCAGAGGTAAATTCGTAGACTGTGCCTAGACAAACAAATCCTCCTCCCTCGCTCTCGCTGCCACCATGGCTGCTACAGTCCCATCCCTTTCATGCCGCTTCGCTCGCTCTGCTCTTCTGCTAATACACTTTCACAGGGACCCTGGCTTCCCACCATGGTGAAATGAGCTCACATCTCTCTCTTACTCTCAGACACACATAAAAAGAGAATGTTTTTTTGGGATAGTATGAAAAGCTACTGGAAGTGCTGTATGCTGTTTTTGTTAGGGGCATAGCAGGGACATGTTCACCCCTGCATTTCCCAGAGCAAGAATCCACTCCCATAAGCACAGATGATCATTACTTACTTGCTGAAATATAGCATATGTCTGTTGTTATATAAAGAGTTTTAGAATAACATGATTAATTATCATTTGACTTTGCTTTTGTAGCTAATAGGGCTTGTCAGGAAAGAAGACTCCTACTTAATATAATGCATATTAGAAAAAGGCCATTTTTCTCAATCTCACTCCCATCTCTAGAGAAAAGAAAGTAGTTCCTTTTGAATGTTTTGGCAGGAAAGACCTCTAAGTTCATTTCTGGAACATGCAAGCTCCAGGTACAGCACTTATTTGAACAGTGTCCTGTATTCTAGATGAATGTTTCAAACATTAAGCTACAGAGTTATTCTTCATCTAACCTAACATTTTGTTTTGCATACAAAGTGAAATTTCTTCAACAGAAAATAAGAGAAAGACAAATTTTCTACCATACCACCTCAATTGTTGGCCAGTATGGTACCCTTTTCTCAAACCTTTGCAAGCTTTATTTCTGTCCTGTTCTTGAGAAATCTTTACAGTCACTTTTTACCAATATTCTCAAAAGATGCATCTATTGGATCCACTTCAGTAAAGCAGAGCCAAAAGCGCTTAAGTCTAACTTAATTTAGCATATCAGCAAAGCTCAAACACCAAATTTTATTGGAATCTATAAATTTCTAAAACTGTAATAAGCATACAAATATATTTCCTCATCTTATTTATTTCTTTATTAAATGAAAATAATGAAATTACATGGGCTACTATCATTAAAGGATATTTACTTCTTGGTCTGAGATCTCAGGGAAGAAAATACTAAACCAAACTTTCCTCCTTATATGATGTACTATTGCTGTCTTGGCATGAGTTAGGACAACAAAGTGCAGATAAATTGCAGTCTTCCTGGATTTATATTGTTCTATGCTGCATATTGCATTTTAAAATTCATAGATTGAAGGTTCTATTTGCCATCAGCCACATGCTATTACCTTTCCAAAGAGCTACTGTAACTATTTTGCGTGACATTGCAGCCTCTCTAGATTTTCATACCAATAATCTCCTCCTGATGGTTTGAGTTTGTCCAAATTCTATCAGAAAGTGCTTAAAAAGTCTGAGCCTGTTGTGTGCTGAGTGTCATCAGTTCAACTGGCTTCAGGAGGTGCATAGACAAGATGGCATGAATTAATAGCACTGTGACCTAGAGAAAATATATTTGTTCATTCATTAGTAAAAAGAAAAAAAAAA
>VYZX01013844.1:0-30823 GCA_013401335.1 Brachypteracias leptosomus | reverse complement strand
AGCAGGTGCCAACTGCTATGACGACAATGTCTCGGTGGCAATATCGTATCAACAGAGATGCGCTGATCCCCATCCAGAAATTGATTCATCAGCTGGAGTGCCAGGGGGTGATCAGCAAAACTCGTTCCCCTTTCAACAGCCCCATATGGCCTGTGCAAAATTCAAATGGAGAATGGCGACTGACAATGGACTACTGTGGCCTGAATGAAGTTACACCAATGCTGACTGCTGCTGTGCCAGACATGTTGGAACTTCAGTATGAGCTGGAGTCAAAGGCAGCCAAGTGATATGCCACGATTGACATTGCCAATGTGTTTTTCTCCATTCCTAGGGCACCAGAGTGCAGGCCACAGTTTGCCTTCACCTGGAGGGGCATCCAGTACACCTGGAATCAATTGTTCCAGGGGTGGAAACACAGCCCCACCATCTGCCCCACCATGACTGATCCAGACTGCACTGGAGAGAGGTGGGGCTCCAGAGTACCTCCAGTACATGAGCAACATCAATGTATGGGGCAACACAGCAGAAGAGGTTTTCAAGAAAGGCAAGAAAATTATTGAAATCCTCCTGGATGGGCACCTGGCGCCCAGCCAAGGTAAACCTACCACACACCCCCTATTGCTTTCAGAGTAGTTTTTAACTACTTTGTTAAAGTTCAGTTTTTCTGAAGTTTGGTGCACGTTACAGGATATGATATACCCACTCAGTGCCATGTACTTTGGCCCAATTATCTGTAAGATTGTCTTTGAAATGAGTCCCCTTGTTTGACTCAGTTCTTTCTGGAGTACTATGCCACCACAAGATCTGCTGTTCAGGGCCCAGGATGGTGTTCTGGGCAGTGGCATGGAGTACAGGATATGTTTCCAGCCATCCAGTGGTTGCTTCCACCATTGGAAGCACATAGCACTTACCCTGGTGGGTTTGAGGAGTTGTGATACAATCAATCTGCCAGGCCTCCCCATACTTATATTTTGACCATCACCCCCCATACCACAAAGGCTTTAACCACTTAGCTTGCTTGGTTGTGGCGCATAACTCACATTCATAGATAACCTGTGTAATAGTGTCCATAGTTAAATCCCCCTCTTGATCACGAGCCCATCTGTATGTTGCATTTCTTCCCTGATGTCCTGAAGTGTCATGGGCCCACCGAGCTAAAAATAGTTCACCTTTATGTTCCCAGTCTATGTCTGTTTGGAATACTTTAGCAGCCTGATCCACTTGCTGGTTGTTTGGATGTTACTCAGTGGTTCAACTTATGGTATATGACTCATATACATTTTACAGCTATTTTTTCTAGTTGGGCAGCCCACTTAGGTTTACCTCTGCACTGCCAGTTATTCTGCTTCCATTGTTTTAATCAACCCCAAAAGGCATTTGCCACCACCTCTGAATCAGTGTAGAGATAGAGCACCAGCCACTTTTCTCATTCAGCAGTATCTAAGGCTAGCTGGATGGCTTTTACCTCTACAAAGCAATTTGATTCACCTTGTCCCTCAACCGCTTCTGCGACTTGTTGTGTGGGACTCCACACAGAAGCTTTTCATTTCTGATGATTTTCTACAAGATGGCAAGATAAATAGAGCACATTGCTTATCATTATCGGATAATTGATTATATGGTGGTGCTTCTTCAGCACGTGTCACTACCTCTTCTAGTGGCATTCCAAAGTCTTTAATTTCTGGCCAATCCATGATCAATTCTAAGATTCCTGGGTGACTGGGATGCCCTATTCCAGCTCTCTGTTTCATTAATGCAAGCCATTTATGCCAGGTAGCATCGGTGGCATAATGAGTACAAGGGAACTTATCCTTGAACATCCAGCCTAGTACTGGTAATCAGGACACCAAGAGGAGTTGTACTTCAGCATCAGTCACTTCTGAAGCAGCTCTAACTCCTTCACAGGCTGCCAATATCTCCTTTCCAGTTGGAGTATAGTTGGCTTTGGCACCTTTGCATCCTTGATCTCGCGTTTCTCCTGGTGCTTTCTGCCAGAGGTTCCAGGTAAGACCATTATCCCTGGCTGCAGTATAATCTCCTGTCCTGTTTGGACTGGCCCAAGGACTATTGCATGTATGGTTTCATTTGATCTATTCAAAGGCCTGTTTTTGTTCACAGCTCAAATTAAAATTGGATTTTCTTTCAGGCCACTTCATAGAAAGGTTTTACAATCTGAAGGTAACCAGAAATATGGATTTTCCAGACACCCAAGCAGAAACCAACACCTAAGAAGGTATTTGTTAGTTGGTGGGGACGTAGCTGTTATTTTGTTAACCACGTTCATTGGGATCTGACAATGCCCATCCTGCCATTTAATTCCCAAAAACTGGATCTCTCATGCAGGTACCTTGATCTTGCTTCTTTTTATGGAAAAATTGGCATCTAAAAGAATTTTGATTATCTTCTTACCTTCTTCAAAAACTTCTTCTGCTCTCTACCCCATACAATGATATCATCAATATATTGCAGATGTTCTGGAGCTCCACCTTTCTCCAGTGCAGTCCATGGCAGATAGTAGGTGCTTCCACCCTTGGCGAGTTGATTCCAGGTGTACTGGACGCTTCTCCAGGGGAAAGCAAACTGTGGTGCTACAGGGACGCAGAAAAAAAACCATTAGTAATGCCAGTAATAGTATATGACTTAGCTGCCTTTGACTCCAGTTCATACTAGAGTTCTAAGATATCCAGTACAGCAGTACTCATCACTGGCTTAACTTCATTCAGGCCACAGTAGTCTGCTGTTTATCTCCACTCCCCATTGGGTTTTCACACCAGCCATATAGTACTGTTACAGGGTGAGCAAGCTTTGCTAACCACCCTTTGGCCTTCTAGTTGATCTAGCTTCTGGATAGGAACTACAGAGTCCCAGTCGAAATGATATTGTTGCCAATGCGCTGCTTGAGCAGCAATTAGCACCTTTTGGTCTTCAACCATCATCCGCCCAACAATGGCAGACTTGTCTGAAAATTTAGGCAAGATAGTCAGCTGTTCAGCGTCCTCAGAGTCTGCAACTGCTATACCAAAGACCAATCAATTCCCTTTTGGGTCCTTATAATAGCCTTTTCTGAGGAAGTCTATGCCAAGGATACATAGGCATCTGGACCAGTCACTATATGGTGTTTTTCCCACTTATTCCTATCAGTTAGGTTCACTTCGCCTTTAACACAGTCAGTTCTTGAGATTTCCCCATCGCTCTTGAAATAGCGATGGATTGTGTCCCTCTATGATTTAATGGCAATAAGGTGCACTCTGCACTAGCATCTACCAGGGCTTTATACTTTTGTGGTTCTAGTTTGCCAGGCCATTGAATCTATACAGCCCAAAGAACTCTGTTGTCCCTCTCCTCCACCCATCTGGAGGTAGGGCCCCTCTAATTCCAAGGGCAGTAACCACTACTGACAACTGGGTTTGTGTAGTTTACTGGGTTCACAGGGTTTACATAGTTCACAGAATTTGTGTGGACTGCATGCATTACATTTTCACTCCCCCTACTCACATTTGGATCCGAGGCCCATGTATTCAAGATCAGGGAACTGCTCACAATAGTCTGGAGTTGCCTTCCTTCTGGAAGAACTCTCCTCTTTATTTTACCTTGTAACTGGCGTACTCATGCCTGTAGAGCAGAGGTAGGTTTTCCATCCTATGTACTCATGTTCTCTCCACACTCATGCAGGAGAGATCCCCAGGGCATGTCACAATATATACTGTTCCTGTTTAGCTGGTCTTGCAGGATAGCATCTTCTCCTAATGGCTTCAACACAGGTCCATTCAGGGGAAGAATAGGATCTGCTCTCCTTTCTGTCTAGTTTTTCAACTTACTTAGCCATTTTGTCCATAGCTTATACACAGGCCTTTAGGGGACCAGAGACACTGTACTGATACTGTTGTACTCTGTTAGCTACTTCAGTCACAGTTGTTGCCTTGCCATCTCTTCCCCAGATGATTGTTGACAATATGTGGGAATACACTGATGGTGCACTCTCCACAAACTTCTACAACACAGGTCACTGGCATAGTACTGCACCAGGGTCTACTATTTGTGTGTCACCATAAATCACTTCTCATATGGCTAAATCTCTCAGGTACTTAATACCTTTCTCCATGCTTGTCCATTTGCTTGGGTGGCATTCAATATCCTCCTAAAAAGGATACTTGGTCTTTGCAGCTGACAAGAGTCACTTTCAGAGGCTGACAGCATTGCTCTTTCTCACAAGTGCTTGGTCAATGCCTCCATCTCTGGCCAGGGACCCCAACTGCCTGGCTTCTTTACCATCCAAGTTGATAGTATTGGCCCCATTATCCCAGCATGGGCACAGCCAGGTGGTAAGTGGCTCACCTTCATGATGGCTACAGTCCCTTCTCACATTTCACACCTCCTTCACAGATAAAGGTTTGACAATTACTTTTGAGTCTGACAACTCCCCATCTGATAGTGTTGCTTTAGAAGGACACACTTCTCGATCACCTGACCCTTGGCAAACTATTGAAGGACCCAATCCCTCATCAGCCAACATTGCGCAATCTGTTTTGCTAGATGTTTTCTTCCAGAGGACTGTCACCCTTCACATCTAGTTCTGACTCCTCCACCAATGTTTCTGCCTGAGAAGGACCCTCTCCCTCATCTGTCACTGGGCATAATAGGCTATATTTGTGATATGGCTGTTTTGTTTCCTTCTCCTCACAGGGGCAATTTGTATGGTACAGATTGGGTGGAAGTGGTTGCAGTGGCTGTCTGTGTAGTTGTCATATTTACTGTAGAAGTTGGAGTAGCTGGAGTGTTTGTTACCAGTCAAAGCAGGAGCAGTGCTCTTTGCCAGAACTGGGAGTAGCTGCAGTGGCCTTTGTGGGAGTTGGGGTAATGGCAGTGCTCTTAGAAGTGGCCACAGCAACTGTTGGCGTAGCTGCATTGTTCGTTGCTGCAGCTGAAATAGCTATGGTGCTTATTGTCAGAGTTTGAATAGCTGAAATGCTTGTTATGGGAGTCAGAATAGCAGCAGTGCTCTTTGGGGGGACTCATGTGGTCTGAGTAGCTGTGGTGCTTGTCATGCATGTGATAAAACCTTGCAGGGTCTGGATAGCTGCAGAGCGTGTCATAAAGCCTTGCAGAGTCCGAGTAACTGGAGTACCTGTTGCTGAAGCAGCATGCACTCTGTGATTTGAGGTGGCTGCCTGACACCTATATCAGCACCAATATCTAAACTGACACCATACAATAAATAGAACAAATTATAATGATAATAATAACACTGTATTTTCATAGCAATAAAAACACCTGTAATCCTCACAAACTAAAGGAATCCCAGAACCTAGTGCAGTCAGATTAGCATAGTGGGGAAAATTATAATTTCCTGAGATAAAGCAAATGTCACTCTAATCTTCGAAAAGGGCAAGAAGGAGGACCCAGGTAACTACAGGCTGGTCAGCCTCACCTACATCCCTGGAAAGGTGATGGAACAACTTGTTCTTGGCACTGTCTCTAGGCATATCAAGGATAAGAGGGTCATTAGGGGCAGTCAACATGGCTTCACCAAGGGGAATTCATGTTTGACCAACCTGATAGCCTTTTATGAGGACACAACCAGGTGGACAGATGATGTTAGAGCAATGGATGTGGTCTACCTTGACTTCAGTAAAGCTTTTGATACAGTTTCCAACAGCATCCTTGCAGCTAAACTGGAGAAGTGTGGTCTGGATGATCAGGTAGTGAGGTGGATTGTGAACTGGCTGCAGGATAGAACTGGCTGTTGTCAATGGGACAGAGCCTAGTTGGAGGCCTGTATCTAGTGGAGTCCCCCAAGNAGGAGGTTCCACATAAATATGAGAAGAAGCTTCTTCACAGTGAAGGTGACAGAGCACTGGAACAGGCTGCCCAGGGAGGTTGTGGAGTCTCCTTCTCTAGAGATGTTTAAAGACTGCCTGGAAGCGTTCCTGTGCAACATGTTTTAGGTGATCCTGCTCCAGCAGGGGGATTGGACTAGATGATCTTTCAATGTCCCTTCTAATCCCTAACATTCCGTGATTCCATGATTTCATGATAAAACCAAAAGTATACTTGGCAAAAAAATCCACTATGTGACACCTGTAGTACATAGCTGCATTTGTTGCCCAACTGAATACAGCATAAATCAGTGAGAAACATCACAAGAGGAGGCTTTCACCAAGCACCTGAATGAATAGCTTTCAGATGAACAGTGAGAACAAACAAGTAATAACACAACACACAGGGCATTTAAGGGAACATTATGGCATTTAACTACAAAACAAACTCTAAAAAGACACTATGTAATATTGCTCTCAGCAATAACATGATGGAAGTGGTCCATTTTAATTTCCAAACCTTAAAGACTCTTGGAGAAAAAGATCTGATACTCTCTCAACTGATCGAACCAGGATTCAAACAATTCAGGCAATTTATCAGAGTTCTGGTCAAGTCCCATGCTAGTTGTCAATAAATGTGTCAAGTTTTAGGGACTTGGCCAGCCACTAGACAAATGACAGATGCTCTTTATTAACTCCTCTCCCTCCCCAAAGTTGAAGGGAAAGGCAGTAAGGGAGAGAGACTCAAGGATTGGAAAAGTAAACAAAAACAGCTTTAAAGAAAATAATAATAATAATAAAATGAAATATATACAAAACCAATATTGAACCAAATCACCTCTGATGGCAATTATATCACTGTCACCACTGACACAGGCACTGGGGAAGTCCCAGACTGAACGCAGCAGCAGACAGGAATCAGATTCAGGAGCTGGATTCTGAAACCGGATTCAAGAACACATGGATTGGGATTAAAGGCAGAATGGATAGAGACCTCTTCAAATGCTGGCCATTGAAGAAGAGAGGTTGACCTTTGTGATCCTTCAGCTTTATACTGAATATGTGGTATATGGAATGGTCAGTTTAGGGTCACCTGTCCTATCCACCTCCTCTCCACAGGTGTGGCCTTTTACTATCTGCACCCTCAACATAATACACAAGATTTAGCAGTGACCTTGGTCTGCACTGGAACAAGTATAAGCAAGAATTGCTTATATATATTTCACAGAAATTCTTTGTAGTAATTGTAAACATCAAGTGTTATCACTGCTAGAAGCACACACTCTCTGAAAATATGCTGTTAACTTCAGCAAGTGCAGTTAGTTAGAAGAGACCTAGAAGAAAAGTAATGTCACTGAACAGAATGAGTTCTGTTCTGACTCAAACCAGGACACCGACAGCTAGAAAACCAGGGCATTCCTTGGCACATAGGAAAAAAGAAACAAATAATACAGCAACATTTGCATGGGCATAATAAAGCATGCATAACATGAGTAAAGAGAAGGACCCCTGTAGAGCAAGCTGAAATGTAGCATTGTCACTTCTACCTTTCATCTATCTGGTGGAATGTAAGAGTAAGCTATGCTTAAATACAGGACTCTATTGTTAAGCAGTGTTATTCAGCATGCTTATAAAAGCTTCACCTTATGAAAATGCTACTTTCTCTTTAATAGTAAAGGATCCAATTTATTTTGGAATTTCCCAGTATTTCAGAAGTCATGAGTAAGGCAAAATCTAAAGCAAAAACTGAGCAAATGACACACAATTCAACTCATTATGCAGACAGAGCAAAACAAGCAATGTAGTGGGTAATTGACTAGATTTGGGGAGTGTGGTGGTTTAAACCCTGCCGGGACCGGGCACCACGCGGCCGCTGCCCCCCCACCCCCCGGACGGGAACAGGAGAGGTGGCAAAATACAAACCCTGCGGGTTGAGATAAGGAGAATTTAATATAACGATGCAAAAGCAACAATCACAACAATAGTAACAGCAACAGGGACAACAATGTACAAAGCAACAGGTATAAAGGTACAGACCGCGTGGATACAGCTACACAGAGCGAGGCAACCCGGGTGAGACAAAGCCGGGACTGCTCTGCCCGCGTGCCTTGAGTACCGGACATGACGTCAGCATGGTATCGAATAGCAACTCCTGGTGAAAATTAACCCTATCCTGGCTGAACCGGGACAGGGAGTCAGGCCAAAAGAAAAAAAAAACATCCTGTACACAAACCCAAAGAATTGGTAGCCTACTAGAAAAGATGCATCTATTGAGGACTGAAAATGAGCATTTGTGTGGTGTAGGATCCGTCAGTGGAGAAAGAAGTCTACGAACACACAACAACGCTTCATCAACGTCTGTTAGCTCTTTGGGTTGTGCTATAGAAAGAATTTTACAGGGGAATACAACCCAGCTGGGATAAAAGTTAACCTAGCAAAGAACAATTTTTTTGTAGCAAGCCTGAGTTGATTCATCATCAACTTGCTTGCTTCCCCAGACTGTAAAAGTACAAAATTCCCTGCAAATAAGCACATTTTTCTTGACAAACATCAGCCTGAATTCTAAAATCGTTGCTCTGAGAATGCTGCTTTGCAAGATATACAGCTCAGCTCTTGATAATCTGAGATGCTAACAGAAATGCTAAGAGGAGGCCTAGATGTGAGACACATCCAGTATTAGGGTGTCCAGGCAAAAGTTTGGAGAAAGGTGCTTCTAAAGACCATTTGCAATAGTGTGGTCAAAACAGGCTAATGCATCACAGATGCTTTTGAAAGTTGAGTGTCAATACATTCATACTGAGAGATACTCCCATATTATAATATAAACTCTGTGGAAGCAAGTGCCATCTGGAACTCATCATAGATATTATACTGTTACTGACAAAGGGGCTTCATAAGTCCTTCCTCATCCTGAGAACATAAGATATTTCTGTGCTCTGTACCAGAGCTTGGGCTGGTAGGTACTGGATCCAGAGCAATTTCCAGTCACTGTCAGTGGGAGGACTAGCAGAGAATACTACAGCTTTCTTCTGTCTCCTCTTCCTTCCACTTGGAATTTTTTTTATTTTGAGGCAAGGATGTACAGAGGAGGAACAAGCCTAGACATGACACATCTATGGTTTGACCTTTAGAAATTCTCCACTGAAAACACACAACCAGACTACAGCGCTTTACAGCAGCTGAGTGAAATAATTTCAGATGACCCATTTCTGGGTACAAATCCATATTAATCCTATACTTTTGTCTAGCCTGGGACCAAGATAGACTTCCCCACTCTCCAGTCAGCCAAAATAAACATGTGTAAAGTTCTCAAAATTCTGCCCAGGTAGAGGCAATTTCCTGTTCAAGCACTTCAGACGCATATTTGTCCCTTTCTCTATTAGAGAATATTTACATCTTGTGACTTACAGCAGTTGACATGTGTGTATTTGTATTTCTTTCCTTCACATATTATTTTATTTCAGTCAGAGCTGGAACAGTGATTTCAAAACAAAACATTCCTTTTGCTTTAATGTTAAAGATCACAGTCTATGATAAGCTTAGTAAATCAAATTTACCTTCCACAGTATTTCTCTGAACTATAAAAATAGTTATTGCAGTATTTGTTTCCATCAAAAATGGATTTTTTATTTCGTAATGTAATTTCTTTTAAAGAGCAGTAAACTAAAGTATTCTAAACAAACCCAAAAAGTTATCTGCCTTTTATTTAATGCAAATCATAGTTTTAAAAGACAAAAGAAACTGTCTCTGGAATTGATACAAAAGTCCTAACATGAAAACCTTCTAAAGGACTTTTGTAACTGTGACTAGTTAAATTTTGTATGCTTTTCCTGAGTAACCAAAATATAGAAAAAAATTATTTCCTTCTGAACTGCTTTTGAGCAGACTATAAGTAATAGGATTAGATTATTAATGCAAAATCTATGGGATACATTTGTACATTTAGTAATTTTAAAACTTTCTAGCCTAAGAAATAATATTTAATGAAATACAACAAGTAAAATTAGAGGATATCTTTCTCAGTATGTTCTTGTTACATTTAGTGGCTTCCTATTTTGAGCATAGAACTGGAAGGTAGGAGAACTGAAGTGATATCCTAATCCTCTGAAGTCAATCAAAATTTTAGCATCTATTTGACAGATACCAAACCCTTAATCCCTTCATGCCCATCCTTCCTCTGTATCTACTTTTTCGTCTTTCTTTCTCCTCTGTTATTGTCCCAGTGTTCTCTAATTCTTATTTATATTTCCTTATTTTTTCTGTTAATATCAATTATAAAACATACAGGATGATTATTTCCCCTAAGGGCAGACTGTCTTGAACCTCACTGCAAAAAAATATGGGAAGTAGTGTCGCTCATCATTATCAATTATAAAACATACAGCCTCTAGAAATGTGATAGCCATTTTGATTTAGAGCAGTGAGATTTCAGCTTTCCTGAAAGGCATGCTAGCTGATGGCCATTTTGAATTAGCAGAAAATTTGCATATTTATAACAACTTCTATGGGACATTTGCAATATCATGTCACAAAAGTAAGGAGAAGATCATGACAACTGACAACGCCTTCTTTTAGGTTGGCCTCTATCTGCATGATCACACACACTCCTTGAAACTATATAGCTTATATTTTACTACTATATAAAGCATGCTTGGATCAGAGAAGCCTGCAATACAATAACCACAACAGCGTGTGCCCCTAAATTAAATATACTTCCCTGCTGCTACACTGCAACTCACCTGGGGACCTCTGCACTGGATAAATACATTACTGAACAAAAGAACTTAGAGAAATAGAGAATATGGCTTCATTGGGATTTAGTTCCAACACTTTCTAAGGAATTGCTGTAGCATTTCTTCTAGAGAAAAAGATATTCTCTTCTATCACACACAGAAAAAAAATGGCTGAAAGATTCAGGTAAGCTTACTGCAGCTGTCTCCACATGATCCTGTGACTGTTCTGCAAGGCGGCTGCAAACACTAAGTCATCATTGCATGTCAGCCACAAAAACAAAGAGGGAGGTGAATCTGTATATGGATTCTGGCCTGCTTTTTGTGTCTCTGAACATCAAGAGAAATTTAAGCACCATCAACCCAAACCTTAGAGTCCTATGCAGTGGAATAACTATACAAAAATGCAGCTCACTGCGTCTTTAATTCTGCTGCCTATAGAGAAGTTGTTGTATTATAAAGCTGATGTATTTGAAAAGCTGCTATTTGCAATGCCAGTAATGCTAAAAATGTAATACAGGACTATACTTCTACTACAATAGTAAGTAGGTTATATTTCAAAGAGGAAGACATTTTAATGAAAATATGTATTGGAGATGGCAAATAGAAACAAAGAAGATATTCAAATTTTGGCTGTAATAGTACTTCTGCAAAACATTAGCATTCTGTGCACATTAACATTAAGCAAACAATAGGAATGACTCCTGTCTTTTCTTGAGCCATCAATGAAAATATTGAAGTATATTGGTATCTGCACATAAACAGATCTTAAGTATTAAACAAATTTTCAAAGAACTATTGTTTTAACTGCTGTTTCTTTTTTACAACAAAATTTGAATACTTAATACAATTAAACACATTGCATTAGGACTAAAGCCGAGTTAAAAGTGTTACGGAAATGCAAAAATGAAGCATCAGTCATGCCTATCCTGAAACAGAAGCATGTATGAACACATGACCTTTCTACAATACTGAGTATTCTGTTAAAAGTTATTATATAGGAATCAGAAAGCTCTACTTGCTGTAAATTGAGCAGATGCACAATGTAAATTATATATTAAAAAATAGTTTGAGAAGACTCAAAAAAGTTACCTCATCCATTCTTCCACCTTGAGTTAAGAATCCAGATATTTGTGATCCTAAAGGCATGCAGTGATGGAAATTCTACAGCTTCTCCAGGCAATCTCTTCTAGTGTTTCTTCATGATCAGTGATAACAAGGATAGAATTAAGTCAGAAGATTTTTCTAGGCACCCCCACCAAACATGAAAATAAAGCAAAAAGGACTTTATATGGTAATACGTTTTAACAAACATAAATGTTTCAAGTTTCTAGCTACTTTCTTCAGCATGAAATGCAGCCCCTCAAGAATTCTGCCATGGAAACTAATTAGCACTCTGAAATCTGAAATGCTTAAATTTGTATTATTCACATTTTTGTTCCTCCAGAAGTCTTCATGAAATAAATTTTACTGTCGTTATCAGCTGCCATGAAATAGGATTTACATGTTTCTGGGTTCACAGAGCTAAACCATTCCTTTAACTCATATAAAATAAACCATACTATTTGATCCAAACTCTATTCATTACTTAAACATAATTGTGTGAGAAAGACAAAATAATTTCAAGGCATAATTTAGAGAGCTTGTTAAAGTTATGAAGTGCTTTTGATGATACATTAAAAAGAAGTAACTAAAGGAATTGGTAAAGTACTAGATATTAATGTTTTAACTCTCTATACAATAAACTAATTTTATGCTAAAATAAACTTTGTTATTGCAAACAAAATGTACTACCTGGCTCAATAATGTTATATACATGCCATACACCTATATACTATATGCATTTGCCTGTTACTTGAGTACATTAGAGAGCTAGAGAGTAAGACTATATTAGAAAGGAAACATGGGGTCTTCCTCATTGTTGTGACAGTTGTAAGACTATTTCTGAATCAGGACTGATTTTGAAGAACAGTGAACAAGTTGGGAACTTGCCCTGGATCAACTTTTAAGCAACTCATGTGACTCTGGGTCCCTGCCTCACAGATAACCAAAGAGCTTAGATTAAGCATGTGCAGAAGGTGAAGACAGTGGATCACTGCAGGATCAGATCAATGGAGATGACAGATGGTGGAGCTGCCAACAGAAGTCTTCAAGAACAGGTTAGATTACATGGGCCAGGTTCATGGCTGATATTGCACATCCTGCATTGTGAGAGGTGATATGCTGGATTACCTCTCAGGGTCCCATAAATCCTCTTTGGACCCAGCAGTGTGTTTTTGTAGCAGTAGAATGACAGACATGGGAACAGCTTAATTTTTCAGGAAAATGGCCATAGATTATTAATGTATGCTTTTGGAGAATTGTTTTTCTCCACATTTTACTGAAGTGTGAACTGACAGTTTTTGCATTTTGATAGCTGAATAAAAGGATTGGAGTCTTGATGGTTTAGAGCTTGTAGTTAAAATATTAGATAGGTTCATCAAGGGTATTGGGAGCACCAAGATCACATGCTGGTACTGCTGATGGTATTTTAAACCACACAGACATTAAAAAAACCCAACAGTGTCCATTTGTCTGGATGGGCTGCTGTGACTGCCTGTATATAGAGTCAGTTTGGAGTCAACTTTTTGGCCCCTCTGGATGGTGGAGGTCAGTTTCAGTCAGACTGGTCGCATGCAGACACACAGAGAAAAGTGCACTGCTATGCAAGTCACCTCATTACATCCATCACCATCAGTTCTCAAGTCTCTTGAATGCCAGCAGAGATTCCTTGTGTGTGATGAGGATTAGTCCACAGAAGTGGCAGGGAAGCTGGGTTTTAAGTTTCAGGGGGAAGGAGATGCAGTAGAAAGTGGGGAAGAAGCAAATGAAGGCACATTACTTCCTGAATGTGCATATGGCCTGGCATGAAACCAAGAGCTGCTGTGGCTAACTGATATTGTAAGCTGCCATTGGTAGTCATGGGTGGAATCGAGTACAATCACCACTGAAGGTGGGTAAGTCTGGGATTCTCTGTGTACATTTTCAAAATCTGTTGCTGATGAGCCCATGTAACTATAATCTAAAATACAAAACCAATATAAAGTATAAAAAAGAGTATGTGATGTTCAGTGGGGCTGACAAGACTGTCGGAATCCTAACTTTTAAACTGAACAAGTGATGCAACTTTTACAATGGTACTTTTCTAGAAGAGACTGTCTGACATGAATTACATCAAGTGCAGTTTGAAGTTCAGGCTCACAGATAGAATTAATTTTTTTTGCCTGTTGCTGATGATGCTATTTAGAGGTCACTTTCTGAGGCTAGGTTATCAGACCCACAGAAGAGCACAGAAAATGCAGCTTGATCTGGCTCGTGTGTAAGGAAATGTCAATTCCACTGAGGCCAAATTAAACCTTTCCTATTAAACAAAATGGATTTTTAGAACATAACAACCATTAGCAGCCCTGACATTCTCAAATAGGTATCTAACTTTTCTTAACTTTTAATGCCTATGAGGGAATACCCTCTCGGGAAAGAAAAACCTATGCTTATCTGCAAATTTGCTTGCATCTTGCTGTGAAATGTCTGTTACCAAACAATTCTGGAAACAGCATATCAGACCCAATAGATCGAGGAAAGGTTCTGTCATTTCATGAGCTCCTGCTCTTAAACCAAGTTAAGAGGAGGAGGAATCACACTGGATTTGTTACAAATCCTTCTTGGATCCCCGCGAGAGAAGAATGATAGTGTTGAAGTCAGTTCCACAAATGCAGTCTTCTGGACTGTCGGCAGATCCCTGTCACACAGAATAGGATACTCCAGGACTGCCCAGTCACTTCGAAGACAGCAGAAAAATAATGAGAAAAGTGGACAGAGATCATTATTTCTTTTTTGCTTTGTTTTGTTTTGAGGCTTGGGGAATTTTTTTGTGCATTTCAGAGAAATCGTCTTCAGCAGAAGTAGAAAAGTAACGGCCATGTTGAGACCGTGTGGATTAAACAGGACGCCGGGGAGCGGGGGTTGTGCGGCGGATTTGATCAGCCTCGGGGGCTAACGTTTCGGCGGGTAGGCAGAGGCCCTGCCCTTTCCCTCCCCCCTGCCAGCCTCGCATTCTACCGCTGATGTAGAGGCCGAGGGAGCTGCTGAGGCGGTGCTCCAAGGCTGGGAAAAACCTCCAATGCCCTTTTCAAACTCCAGTCGTCCATCGGGGGAGACAGGAAAAAAATCTCTTAAGAAAACCCTTACTCTTCTCAGAAAAGGAAGCGTGTCGTTTTCTTTTAGTGGTAGCGCTTTACTCAAACTTTCTGACGCCCAACAGGCGACGCGAGACTACCAAAGGAGTGCCTTTCAGCCCTGGCTGAGTGCCACCGCCCACGCGACACCCCTCCGGGGTGTGTACCTACTGATGGCGTAAGCCCAGCAGCCCCGGGCCGGGGTGGCCGCGGCTCGCTACCGCTGCCCGCGTCCCGGCGCCGGCCCGCCCCCGCGCGGCACCCACTGGCTTCGCTCCGCCCGCCACTTCCCTGCCGCGGGAAGGGAGGTGCCAGCGTCGGAACCGGGCTGTGGGCTCTGCGATCACAAGCGGGCCGCAGTGGAGCCGGAGTTAAAGCAGAGCGGCGGCGGGAGGAACGTGGCTGGGATTGGCTCGGCGGGCGCGCAGCGGCAGCACCACGGACTTGTCCACCCGGCCGAGAAGAGCGAGCCGCAGGCTGCGAGCCCGGATCCTGAGAAGGAGAGGACAAGGTGGAAGAAAGACTAACTAAACGCCAGACAACCTCCAGCGTCTGCACTTGCCTTGTTTTTGGTTTTTGTTTTCGTTTTAAGCAACTGTGTTTTTGGCAATTTCTGACGCGTGTGGAGTTGTCTTCCGCACACCCCTTACAAACAAAGGAAAAGGGGGAAGAGGACTGCGTTTCGCAGAAGACATGCGTTCAATTAGAAAGAGGTGGACTGTATGCACGATAAGTCTCCTCCTCATCTTTTATAAGACGAAAGAAATAGCGCGGACCGAGGAGCGCCAGGAGGCACCTGTCGCCGGGTAATTGCGGGGCGCCGCGCTGGGTGCGCTCCCCGAGGGGTTGGCGGGGCGAAGTCGCTGCCTGAGATCCTCTGCGCGGCCCCACCCAGGTCTTCAGGTTCCCCGGCGTCCCCCGGGCCACGACTCGCCTCCCTGCGGTGCCACCGCAACTTGGCGCTTTCGCTGGTCGGCGCAGGGAAGAGGGGAGAGGGGGACGTGTGTGGGGCGTGGATACCGCTGCGTTACGGGCTACGAGCGGGTTTGGTTGACGGAGTTCAGCGGCAGCGGGCCGGCCTGCGGGTTGCCCGGTGCCTGGGTTGCGGCTGGTGCTGTTCCCCCGCAGCCCCAGTGATAGGGCGAGCCGGAGAAGTTCACCTGGCCACGGCTGCTTCCCGAGAGCCGGGGTGCCTAGAGGTGGTGGTGGGGGCTGCCGAAACGCCTTGTATATCGTTTCCTGCTTTGGAAGCCCTTCCGAGGCGAGCGTGCCGGGATGCGCTGCTGCTGGCAGCTCCAGGTGGTCGCTGCCGCCATCCTTGAAGTTTGCCTGGGAGCTGTGCTTGACTTCCGTGCTCCTTAAGGATGTTTGGTCTATGAGTAGCTCCCGACGCTCTTCCGCTGGAAACTGATTCCTCGCTTGAGGCCTTCTGTTAACATATTTTCCCTCTCTTGCTTGGCTTTGGTTGAAAATAAAAAGCAAAAAACCCCCTTGCAATTCTTTGCACCTCAGGTTTCTCTGTGTCGTGCATTGTATTTGTGCCCGTATTCCTCATTTTTATACCAGCTTGCAGCTATCCTGTGAAGATGCTGGGTTTTCAACCAAGCCTGTTCTCCTTGGAGGGATATCATTTTTTTCTTACACAGGAGTCATGCATAGATTCCTTGGTGGCTTATAAAATCGGCAAAGGCGGGGAAGGGGCTCACACTTCCTGTTTGCTTGTGCAAATCGACATGGGGGTGGATGCTTTCAAAGGATATTTTCGTTCTTTGGTGTAAGTCCTTACCTTAATTTGAGGAGGAGGCATAAGGAGGTTGTAGGTGTCCATACGGCCTGGAGGGTGTTGGAGCAATTACGACCTGCTTAGTCTTCCATTTGCCTCCGCGGTCCCCGGAGTTAAAGGAAGAAAGTACATCCCTTTTCCCCAAACCTTGCCCAGGCAGGCCGGTGCGGAAGTGGGGCGTAGATAGCTGGATGTAACAGGGCAGCAGCGGCCCTGGCACCTCCCGAGAGCAGGAGAGGGCATTGCCTGTCTATGTGCATAGTTAATGATATGATATTTGCTTCCCGTGGATTAAAGTTTTTCACAGCTTGCTGGTAACTTTCTTGTTCGGCCTGAGTGTAAACCCAGTTTCTGCCCTGGTGCTCTGGTATCTGCATACTTAAAAGATGTACAGAAGCTTAAAATTTTTGGATTGTAGGTGTGCAAAAATACATGCAAAAAGGAATGTGTGAGAGAGAATCAGCATTAAAGATACATGTTTCTTAGCATGTACTCTTTTCTGTCAGAGTAGAAGTAGCTGCTAAAATGATTCAGAAATTAGTCAGTAGGTAGAATCCATTTATATTTGCAAAAAAGGTCCCCTCCAGCTTATGATACATTGACATGAAGGAAAAGGTACTAAAATGAATGGATAATTTAATATTAAATGAAAGAAAATGTATATTTAGTCATAATTTTATATGTCCTTAAGAACACTTTAAAATATAACTGTAATGTAATTCTGCCAGATCATTTAGTAGTATCTCTACTTCTTTAGTATCAATGAGACTTCTTGTGCAGTATGGTGCTACTCATTTTGGCTAAGGATATTGGTATATAGTTTCTTTCCTCAGCCTGTTGCCCCGCCTGTTACTGTATGAAGCAGCGAAAAAATAAAAGCTGCTGCCACTATTGATGTTACACTTTGTCCTGAAGGAAGATCTCATACTGTTTGGTTATTTTTGACTGGCTACATGGACAAGCAAAGTTGATTTTCCATGGGATGGAAACTGGTACTTCCAGAAGAAACTGGTACTTCCAGAAGTACCAGTAACACAGAACTGTTAATACACAAGGTGGCCCAATTTATGGTTATTGTGACACTGCAGGTACATTTCAGACATTCCAAGATGGACTATGTGCAATTCCAAAGTATGTGATAAATGTTAAATCAGCTGTGTTCTCATAGCAAAGTTCTTTTTGACAGTAGTTGCTAAAGCATGCCTTTCTTTAACTAGAGAGTGATTTCCCTTTAAATGTTAAGCAGGTAATGAAACATAAATATTATATGTAATGCGGTGGTTCTCGAACAGTGTTATGTATGGCATATGCTTGAAGACAGGTACTTGCATTAGTGAGCTGTCTTCAGAAGAGATAGTCATTATATTGGTCTGATTGGTCACAAAGGCAAGGTATTTCAGAGTGAAGGTTGACACTCAGTCACAAGTTTATCACACTACAGCAGATACTTCATTTACATCAGAGAGGATTTGCAGTGATTCTGGAAGGTACAAAGTAGCCCAAATTTATTTCATGGTTGTTTACACAATTAAGAGTTTTCTGGAGTAAAATTAGCTTTTTACGTGTTAGTTTATTTAATATTGCTTCAAATGAAAATTAATAAAGTAATACCAGTAAAAGAGAGAGGAGCACGTAAGTGATTACGTTTGTGTTTATAGTAGAATACAGAGTGCCTAGGACCTTCTTTTAGCCCATGAGAACATAATTTAACATGTTTTTACTGTGCAATCTGTATAGCTCACTGAAGATGTAAATTGTCAATACGGAAGACGACCACATTTCAAATGCTGTGGTGCTCGAGGTATTGGCAACGTATTTTGTTGCTATATTTTGTCAACTGTGTTACTGTTAAAGTGTCCACTGGATGATGTTTAACCCAGCATAAACTGGAGACATCTCTGAAGTACTTTTAAATTGAGTACTTTACTTGGATGTGTTTTGGTAATTTTACTTTAGATTCATACACTTCATGCATCTGGAAAATATATGCAGGAAAATATATTTACATATATTTACAACAATTATAAAAAATTAGGGAATAAAATATTTTAAAACAGTGAAAAGTATTAATTACAATGTGCTTATTGAATTTAGGGACTTACGTGGCATCCTCTCATGACCTCAAGTTAGTGTAATGTGCATAGTTTGCATGTAGATCTTGTATCGTGGAATCATGGAATGTTAGGTATTGGAAGGGACCTCGAAAGATCATCTAGTCCAATCCCCCCGCTGGAGCAGGATCACCTAGACCACGTTGTACCTACAGAATTGTTTAAAGTTGTAGGATTTTCAGTAGATGGCAGTCTTATGTATGAATCAGGGCAATGTCAGTGCTGCAGCATGTTGGTATAAGAGGGTATGAGAGAGGGAGAGTGTTGCTAGTAATACTTTGTTGGTTTTGATGAAGTGTGTAATACTGATTTATTAGTTACAGGGGCTTTTGCAATCATAGCACCTTTTGCAAATGGCTGCATCTTACCAGTTTGGTTAATTGAGCATAATTAATGTTCCATTGCAGATTAGTTTTCAGTTTAGTCTGCTATATAATTTACCAAATATTAATAATTCTATAATATATGTATGTCAGTAATGTTGTTGTAGCTCTTACCAGGACCAGGATCCAACTGTTTTAAGAACTTATAGCCACAGGAGAACAAGAATCAGCAATTTTAGACCTAACACCTTAAGCTGTGCTTGCAGTGTTTTAGCTTCTCTATCGTATTTGTCTGAACCTGTTGGCTAATATAATTGCAACTGTTAACATGAAACCTCATCAGATGTTCAGTGGTCATCACCCACAACTTACTTGTTTTTATTAAAGTTACCTTAACAGAATTTTTGAGTATGGTAAGATTGATGAAGAGGATAAGGTAATGGGTTGTTGGAATGTGTGCATACAAAAGTTTCAGGAAGTCTTCAGGAAATGTGTGTTTTGAATGCCGTTAAACTCCAGAATTCTGTGCATGACAGTCTTTTAGTATCAACAGGAGGCAAAAGGAGTTTATTATGCCATTATCATAGAACATGAACAATTGCTGGACAAAGGCTTGGAAGTTAAAACTTAAATCTTAGTTTAGTACTGGAAATTTGGAACATAAAAATACAGAATCTACCTCACAAACGTACTGAAGTTTGGTCCAGGATCACAATTTTGTGTTTATCGCAGATTTTGTTATGTCCATTTCATTACATATACAAACCTATTTAAGCTCCTAAATGGCCTATTCAAGTACTAGATAGAGGTGTCCCATAGATTTCTCACAGATACAGTTTATTTGCTTTGGCGAGCAGAGAGATAATTGCTTCTTTTTGTTGTGAACAAAAGGAAATACCATTGATGCTTGTGACATAAATTACTTAAAATTAGAGTTAGCCTTGATGTAATTGTGTCTTTTCTATATTGCATTGCAGGGATGGTGAACTGAGTTTGAGTAGATCAATGATAAATATCTCTGATAAGATAATTCGAAAAGGTGGTTCCTCAGTCTTCCAGCATGCTGTAGAAGGTTGGAAAATAAATTCTTCTTTGGTACTGGAAATAAGGTGAGTGTCTTAAATAAAACCCAGTTCATATCATATAACCTAGAATTCTTTTCATATTGACTGTAATTCATCTGGTCTGGAAACAGTAAGTTGATAAATAGTTACAGGTGGATGTTTTATAACTGTATGTATTTAGGGTTCAATGTTAAATGCAAGTAAGTTACGTTAGACTCTGAAGTCGAGTCATACTTCATAAGAATAAATAAAATGTTATCATCTGGCTGTGTCAGACCTGTGCAGTCAGCATCAACATTATGCATGTCCACATTTGAGCTGGTTGTCTAGAACTCTCTTGCAATCTCTGGTGAGAAACTGGCACTTTTAGGACTTAATTTCCTGTTATCCTAAAGTTCAGTAATGGAGCAGATGTAAGTACCCTGAACATACCAGTTTTTCTCCCTTAACTACAAAGGGAGCTGGGCAGAAAACTTGGATGTAGAAGTGAAGAGCTAGGACATCGGGTGCTGCAAATCCAACCCTATCTGTTGCTGGTCCAAGTCACAAGGTCAGATGTTGACAATACCCATGTCTTACGCAGTTTTTCTTTTCTGAAGTCAGAGAGGCCAAAAAGAGCCTTAGGCTCATGCTGTGGAGGCAAAACACAGTAGCAGAGTTACAAGTGAGTGATAGCTCTGATGTGTCTTGGTAGCTACAGTGGGTTGTCACCTTTAGGTCTGAGAGAAGAGAAAGCAGAAGCCTCTTAGTGTGTTGTATTGTCACTGTATCTTCCTTGTTTTATTTAGGAGGGTGGCCAGTGAGAGAGGTGTGTGCAGCATTGGTTGGTAGTGTGGAGGGCTAGGAATGTCACATTCTGTCAAAAATTACAGAAGATAACTATTTTTAGCGGCCATCACAAAGCAGAGTAGACTTGATTTTCTGCATATTGAGATTTGGATTGAAATGTGGGTTTGATGTAGTTTCACTTTCTACCTTATTTTTTCTCTAAAGCACAGGTTACAAAACCCTTAAATAGGCAATGTTTTCATGTACAAAAACACAGCTTCTCTGAATGAGGAACTTACACCTTTTTTTTAATGACTGCTATTTTATGGCCACAATTCTAAACCATGCAGAAAATACAAGTAGCTCAGAAATGTACAAAGCTGTGGTAAAGGATTGATGTTCTGGAAGTCTTGTGCTGTAATGGACATAGTGTAGCCCCTCTGTTAAGCCAAGAATAGCATCAGGGATCTGGATAGGCAGCAAATTAATACTGTGGTGTCTGTAGTTGTGTCTCAGCTGCTTGGCATGTGCTCTGTGGAGCTCTCTGGAGTCCCCACTTCCTGACTGCCTAGATGAAGGAACCCTTGGGCACTTCGCTGCACACTAGGTACCTGGGTTTCCTTCCTGGTGGTCATCCTAAAATGCAGCTGAAGTGCAGCTCAGGAGTAGTTACTTGCAGGAGTGTCTGTTCGGATGCAGCCTGTTTGAGCAGTATATTTTTGTTCATAAAGGCTGAGTTCTACTCCAAGGTAATCTAAGAAAGAGAAGCAGATTATGTATTTCAGCAACATTTACATTTTGTGTGCATATAACTGACAATTTAAGTTGGAAGAATATTGACTAACTTCAGAAGAATGCTGTTGAAATTTCAAACCACAGCTTATGGTTCTGACAATTAGGAGAAAATAGCACACTTACTTATGAAGTAAACTGATTTGGAAGCCATTGAATGACTATAAGTAGAGACAGATAACTCTTTTTCAGTCATTCTGTTGAAAAATTGGCATGTTTCAGAGCCATTTAAAACCAATAATTCTTTAGCTTGCTGCTGAAGCCAAACAACAAAAAAGTAGAAATATTACAGCAACTTTTTGATTAAAATTAAGAGAGAAAATTAATACAATCTCCTAGAGTGTTCTTGTGGTTAAACTAATGGTTCAGCCCTCCGAAGTACATTGAATGCATTGTGTAGACCCTGGAGATGATCTGTACTTTATTATTGCAACTGTTAATGTGAACAGTGGTAGTCTTGTGGTGTGAAGTTGACCATAGCAAGTAATAATGAGGGAGAAACAAAAATAAAAAGGTAGTACCTGTTGAATAATGTATAAAAAGTTATCAGTTCTTACCAGTGCAAAAATGATTTGTGAAAACATTAGCGTACAGCACAAAGATATTTCATAAAATATATAAACACCCATAAGTGGCAGCTACTTTTGTGTCTTAGGTCAGCTTGACATCCACATTAGCAATTTGAAAACAGAGAAAATACTTGATAATAAGTTTTTCTTTGTGTGAGGACTGTTGATCAATGGTGCGTCTGAATCTAGCTGGCTGGCAGCTGGAATACTATGCTTTGCTATTTGCTTTGTTGGCCATGGGCATCATCTCTGACCAGCTTATTTTTGCTCAGATTAGTGAGCAGTCCATCAGCCTCAAAGGTCCAGTGAATTTTTGGCAAGGCCAGGTGGAAAGGGAGTGGAAAAGCTCCTTTACCAGGAACCTATGGGAGGATGAAAATTTTCCACTGGGTTTCTGGTATCACAAGATACTCTCTGGTCACTGTGCAGCCAGAAGAGGCAATCTAGGAAGTGTAGCAGCTCTTTTCGGAGGGCAGCAGCCCTTTGGCATTGTTAAGCAGACATTAGAAGAGAGAGCTACACTTTCTGTGGTTGAGGTTGAAATGAATATTATTAATTACTTGAGACTGCAGCAGATTTGTTGCCTTGCCACTCATGATTTGTCTAGTTGGGAGAGTGAATTTTTCAACTGATGTTACCTTGCGATTGCTGACGACTTCTTTTAAGAATAATTGATAACTCCCGTGCCTAAGGGAAAAAGACTGCTTGCTTGGCTCCCTTTCTGTCTGAATTATTTCAGTCATGGGGAAGAGATAGAATCCACTGTATGCGAGGTTTTGTCTCTTAAGTCTATTCTACTCTCTGTAGCAATGTGAAGGTTTTCCAGTTATGGAAGCTAGGAAATTTCGGTTATATTGAAGGCCATGCAGGAAGAGGAGATATAGCTAAGATGGTACAAGCCTGTTGGAGGTAGCCTTCCACACAGGACTTGCTGCCAGCACATTTGTGACCTGTGTGAAATAAAGTACAGTTCTGATGTCTTGCTTCTTCCAATTATTTTTGATTAAATGTGGGCATTTATGTTGGAAGGACCAGAAGAAGGTTTTGAATTGCAGGAAGGCAGAAAAAAAAAAAAGGTGTGTCAAGAATGTATTTATCTTTTTGAAATGTGACAGAACTTGATGAGTGGAAATTTCCTGTCAGAAAAGTGTGAGAACTTGCAAGATGTTAACAGCATCATTATAAAAAAAAAAAGTGCAACTTCCTCCTTAGAAAAGTTCAGATAATTATCATTGTTTATCTTTAATTTAATATGAAACAGCTATGTTAAGACCCTAAAGTGTAAACAGTAAATTCTAATCTAGCTATGAAGCTTTTGGAGCAACATTTTGGGGTCAGTTGCACTATTTCCTTCACATCTTCTGTGTCTCTTAAGACATTCAGACTAGGGCTCTCTAGTCTGTTTTAGTTATGATAAACCTTAAGGGTTTTTTGCCTCGTTAGACCCTTGCCTCAACTGAAAAGTTAGTGTTCAATGTCTTTTCAGTGAACAGGGGTGATTAACTCCTTTGACTCCTTTCTTTTGACTCTTAACTTGCTTAACTTCATGAAAAGCTGACATGGCTAGCCTTCATATGGCAAGCAGTAGTTGTGTCACATTTTATTTAAAAGCCGCCTTTTCCTTTTGCATGCCAACTAAAGATTTGTGTGCTTCAGCTACTTAACAGAATCATACAGTATCACAGAATGTTAGGGATTGGAAGGGACCTTGAAAGATCATCTAGTCCAATCCCCCTGCTGGAGCAGGATCACCTAGATCAAGTTGCACAGGAACATGTCCAGGCAGGCTTTAAACGTCTCCAGAGAAGGAGACTCCACAACCTCCCTGGGCAGCCTATTTCAGTGCTCTGTCACCCTCACTGTGAAGAAGTTTTTTCTCATTTATGTGGAACCTCTTATGTTCAAGCTTACACTGATTGCCCCTAGTCCTATCATTGGATGTAACTGAGAAAAGGCTGGCTCCTGACATTCTCCCTTTACATATTTATATGTATTAATAAGGTCACCCCTCAGTCTCCTTTTTTCCAAGCTAAAGAGGCCCAGCTCCCTCAGCCTTTCCTCATAAGGGAGATGTTCCACTCCCTTAATCATCTTTGTGGCTCTGCGCTGGACTCTCTCAAGCAGTTCCGTGTCCTTGAACTGAGGGGCCCAGAACTGGACACAATATTCCAGATGTGGTCTCACTAGGGCAGAGTAGAGGGGGAGGAGAACCTCTCTCGACCTCCTAACCACACCCCTTCTAACACACCCCAGGATGCCATTGGCCTTCTTGGCCACAAGGGCACATTGCTGGCTCATGGTCACTTAAGTGACCTTTCTGGCCAAGGGAGAGTGGGGTACCCTGAAGGGTGTAAGGGCAGGCTAGAACAGGGACAGAGCCAGGCAGTGACTTCCTGTAATGTGGCACTTTTGCTTGTGTGGTCCTCCATGGGCTGGGGAATGCCAGGAAACTTCCATGATTAGCTGCAGTTTGGCATGTTTGTAACAAATCCAAATCCAAATTTGGATCTAAATTGAAGTCCTTTAAGGTACTAGATGAACTTTAAAGACGCCTTTCAACCCAAACTATTCAATGATTCTAATACTGCTTGCCTAGAAGAGGTTTTCTTACAACTCTCTTTCAGTCACCTTAAAGCCAAGCCTAACACAGGTGCAAACACTCATGGTCCACACTGCTTCCTTAGGAGGCCAACAGGAGCTGTAACTGTAGTCATGTACAAGGGCAGGCTGTGACCTTGTGTTACCACACAGCTTGTGTCTTGTTTTGTTTTATTTTGTTTTCTAATTAAACTAGTTTAGCTGGAAGAGAGTATGCTTTACAAAGGTTGTAGTTTTTAGTGAGTTCAAAGGCTGGGAGCCTCCTGCCTTCCAAGTGGGGAGTGTGAAGTGGTGTCAGGAGTTGCTAGAGTTAGAAAATGAAGTTAAAAGTTGAACTTTCTAACTGTTCTCTGACTGTTGTGTGAATCAGCCAGAGAAAGTCTCCAGGAGAGCAACAAGAGGGGTCAGAGACCTACAACACATGACCTGTCCAGTTAAAAAATAAAAGTTTAAAAAGAGGTTGGATGACTTCTTAGCCTCAGGTAAATGAAGGCTATTATCAAGAGTAAGGAATAGTTTGTCCTTCATGGGCAAGGAACAAGAAGAGTCTTCAATTACTGTGGGGAAAAATCCAAGCCAGCAGAAGGAATATTGTGCTTCTGGTCCCCACCATGTGAGGTTGTTAGGAATATACTTGATAAACATGGACTTTGAGTGATGTTGATAAAGGCACATCTTCACTGAGGGCAGAGTGTGGACTGGGTAATCACTTAGTCTGTCTCTGTTTCCATAATGTGGTTGCTGGTGAACTAGCCCAGCTTCCTGGGTACTGAGGATGCACTTCAGGGGCATTGCCTTACATCTGGGGTTCCAGACAAGTCCAGATGCTGCAGCAGTGAGGATTTCTGGCACTGCCTTGCTTGAAAGGAATAATTTTCCCAGGAAAGGTGTTGGAGGCCATATTTCAATGTTCTTGATAATGTCTAAAAATACGAATTTATTTGTAATCTTGAAAGTCAAACGTTTAAGTGGTTTATTTTCTTTCCTTAATCCATACAATTCTGAGGCAGATGAAAGAGAGTTTGTCGTTGTATAATATCTGTGTAGTACAAAGACTACAGTACAAAATAAAACCAGAAAAATGCACATAAGTAGAAAAATGTCACCATATTTTCCCAAAGCAGAGCATATTTATATAATTTGGAAAGCTGTTCAAAAACAATGCTGTCTTTTACGTGTAACTGGGAGTTGTAGTTGATATTTAAATAATATGAACATCTGTTTCTGGTTATCAAAGAAAAAACATAGGTCAACCACATATTGTGAGACCATGTTTCTGTGAGTCACGTAAACATGTTGCAAACAGCTGCTTCGCTTCAGATAAGAGTGAGTTGCATCTGCCTCACCTACCCACAAATGGCTCAGGCCACAACCTAGATAAAGTTTTATTCATCAAAAGAAAACCTGAAAAACATCTCAACTAAGAGAGTTTCTTTACAGATTTTAGCTTGAGATTGTAGAACAGCTTTGCTTCAAGGTTCACTAAAAATCATACTCTTTTTTTCCTTCCTCTAATTGAGCTTACTTTTGAATTTTTTATGCAGCTGGATGTGGGTTAGCACTTATTTTAAATTATTTTGTCACGTCTGTTTAATCAGAATAACTTTGTTGTGCTATTTTCAGTGCTCTTTGTGGGACAGAACAGAGGTTTAAACAAGTTCTTATTAACCAGCATCAAGACTAACAGAGGCACTCATGTATGTACTTTCAGTTTTTGTCATATCCCTTAGTACTTTTTTTTCTCTTAGCACTTATGTGGAAACAGAAAGTACTACTATCCCCACAGTACAGTTGAATCAGTAGCAGAGAGGAACGCAAAGTGATAGCATGAACTCTGCATTCTTAATCATATTTCTTTCAGTATTAAAAGACATCTGGATACAGTCAGATGAATCAATTAAAATATTTTAATGTTAGCATTATTACATATCTCTTATACAAGGATTCTTATGTGTACTGTAATACCTGTGCATATGTTTAAGTGAATATGCTACTGACAACTTCAGATAAAATGTTTTTAAATATGTAAGAAGATAATGATTCAGTGACTTTTGCCCATCTTAAAATTTTATTTATTATTGAAAAGTAGATTTTTGAAATTTCAGCTGTTAAATAAATAAGTGGTTGATTATCTCAATCTAAATCAGGAACCCCTTGGACGACTTCTCTAAGTATATATAAGCACATAGATAAGTAAGTTTTGACTGTAAGTAACCAAATTAATGATGTGCTTTTATTTTTTTGGCACTGTTTGCATAACTTCACTGCTTTCCTCTTATGTTTTAAAATAGTACACAAGATAATTTATATTCATGCACAAATGTTGCTACTGGTTGCTAACAGGAATAACATTAGGTCTGTTCATTCTAGGTATTGGACAGGTGCTTTAAATTACTAAAGTGAATCTTCTAGTGATCACGTGACTTTTCTTAATCAGAGCTCTAGGTTTCTGTACATTTCATATAATTTTTTTAATGCTTTTTAAGACTCATTTGTGGTCATCCCTTCCCAGGTCAGAGTGTGTGTGAAGTGAGTCTCTGGCTGATGCTATTGATAACTTTTGATCTTGTCCTTTACAGCCACAGCTATGGTAGCTCTATTCTTAGGTAATGATGAATTTCAGTCATTTTTAATACTGTTAGATTGAGCAATTCCTTCCTTCTTCCTCTTTTGTAGCAATTTATATATCTGTTGCATAGGACCCACGAAGTGCAGCTTACCAAACTCATGGAGATTTTAAGTCCATTCAGCTTACAGGCTGAAGTGGAGTCTTCATCCTCCTTTTACAGAAATACCTTGCCTGGTCTTACCAAAAGCTTTAGACAAGATTCTTAGTCCCTTACATATTTCAGCATAAGCTCTCTTTGCTCTGATGCTGCTTCATTCATACATGACAGCTTTAACAGACAGTACAAGACATTCTTTCCTTTTTTTTTTTTNTTTTTTTCCCCCCAGTCCTAGTTTAACGTTTCACTTATTCTGTGGCTTCTAAGGTTGGTTTCAGAGTAAGCATTTTGTGTCACTGGTTGCAGGGTTCAGATATATTCTTCCCTCTTGGGGCAGTGACACAAGAGCTGGTTGGTAATAATGGCATTCTTAAAGTTCATCCCTTTTCAATGGAATTTTTTCCCCTTTGTGTCTCTGAGTGGGTGTTGCAACTGCTACAGTGGAATTTCCTGTTTTGGTCTGCTCTAAGGAAGTTCTGCATTAAAAACATACTACATAAAAATAGCACTCTTACTCAACAAAATGTTTATTCTGTTTTAAATTTGATGTTACTTGCTGACAGCAGTGGAAAATATAAAGTTACTGTTTTTCTTCTTGTCCTATTAGAGTTGCAGAGGCAAAAGTTTCTGGTTTGATTAACAGCTAGTGAACTCCCTGCCGCAACTCATCACTCCCTATCTGTTCCATAAGTGGATTGTCCTTAAGTTCAGAGGTGATCTTTATGCCTCTTACAAACGTACAGGCTTGTAAGGCTCTGCTCATTTGCAGTCCTGAGCTACCAGTGACTTCTGCAGCTCTGGCCTGGAGTCCTTTCCAGCTTTTTATACTAAAGATAAGTGTGTACTGAAAAACTATGCTACCAGTGCAGGTATCATTACATAGCTGCAGTCATTTAAAGTGACTTTTTTGAACTTATGCATTGAAAGTGTGTCTGTTTTCAGACCCCTGCACCCACAGATACAGCAGATACAATTACCATGACTTAACTTCTTCAGTTGGTGTTTAAGCAGACATTCTTCACCTGTTACTTGCTGTGGACTGGGAGTATACAACTGTTTAATTACTATAGTTCACTTAACCCAAGGTAGCCTGTTAAACTCTCTTATCTTGGTTATGTGTGTCTGATCCCAGCTAATAATTTAAACAATTAACTGCAGAGAAGTGAGATAAAGGATTGGACTAGCCTGATTTAAAGCAATAATAAGGTTCATAAATGTTTCTATGAGTTCAGCTAACAGCTTGACTAGACCCTGAGCTGCAGTAGTTGAATTTGCAGTTTGCTTTTAAGCTGATTTTGTTTAAATTAGTACAAAATACTGTGGGTATTCTTATTTCAAGTTAATTAGGGTAGCTTTAGCTGAACTTCAGTTAATTGGGAGCAAGTTTATGCTAAACTGAATATATTATTCTCACAGTGAAATAAGAATCTATAAGAAAATATGGCCATTCCTGAACCAAGCTGATGTGTGAGAGATGAGGCTGTAGTGAAGCGTTTCCTGAATCACAAAGACTATGTTTCTATGAAAACAAACTGTTCTGGTCCTTTTTCAAATATGTGTTTATTTCAAAACTTTGTAAAATACTAATAAATAGTATGCCTTCTAATTTCTGAAGTCATCTTCCCATGGTCTCACAGTGCTTTTGTCTGTAGGAAGTCATGAAGCTCTAACACTATTATTTTTGTGTGTTATTGCAACCCAGGTTTGAACTCTGTCCTAATGGCTTTGCTCTAACTCCATCATAGAGCATGGGAAATAACTTTAGCCTATCTGACACTATCCTCTGCTTTATGTTGTTTGCACTTTACAGTCTGTATTACTATTAGATAAACTCCATGTGAGCAGTGAGTGTCGCATTTTATCTGTACCTTTTTCTGTCAATCCAGAAAGAACATTCTTCGATTCTTGGATGCTGAAAGAGATGTCTCAGTGGTCAAAAGCAGTTTCAAGCCAGGAGATGTAATCCATTATGTACTGGACAGACGTCGCACCCTAAACATTTCTCAGGATTTGCACAGCCTTCTCCCTGAAGTTTCTCCAATGAAGAATCGCCGATTTAAATACTGTGCAGTTGTTGGGAATTCTGGCATCCTTATCGAGAGTGGATGTGGAAAAGAGATTGATAGCCACGACTTTGTAATAAGGTGAGTTTTCATCTGCTGTTGAAGATACTACATGCTATGTTTCTTGGAGAAGGACAGGTCAGTCAGTAGTGGTAAGGAACAAAGATTTTAATTATTGTCAGTATAGGTTCTAGTTTGGGCAGCTGGAAGTAATGAAGTTTATTAACAGATGATGTTACAAAAATGTATCTTCTAACTAAAGTGAAATCTGTCATAAATTCAGGATTCTTTTGGACTTGTGTTACAAAAGGGGATAGCAGGTGAATAATAGCATATTTTACATGGCACATCTTAAAAGACAGCAGTTATTCCTGTGTATTAGTAGAATCCATAATTATACTGTCTACCTGAGCCTCTAAACGTCTTGCAGGTCTCATGAGACATTCTCTATTGTGCTGTACAGAGGATAAGGACTGGGATGAAGTGGGATGTGTCAGGGGATTCCCTGTTAATCTAGATCTCTGTAGATAATTTGAAGCAATTTTATTTTTATCAGGAGCCAAACAAGTATACAGAACATGTGAGAATCCATATCATTATTGATCATTAGATTCAGCAGGGGGAGATAGGAGGTTTGTGCATGTTGTTTTTTTTCAATCTTCCTTCTTTCAGGATGTGTGTATGTGAAAGTTATCACAGTGCTGCTGCACACCTTTATTTGAACAACCAGGTGAAATGGTGTGCTACATATACTGAGTGTGGTGAGTTAACCTTGGCTGAGCACCAGGTGCTCACCAAGCCGCTATATCACCCTCCTTCCCTCCCCACCACCCACCTTCCTCTCTGTCCCCAGCCGGGCAAAGGGAGAAGAAAAATAAATGGAAAAAAACCCTTGTGGGTAAAAATAAAGGCAATTTAATGAAGACAAAGGAAAGCCAAGCAAGGGTGCGCACAGAAGCAAAGAATGTTTCAAAGTGTTGTAAGACATGTGTTAAAAACACAATATTTGTCTTCCACCAACAATCTCATTTTCATTTTTTGGCTTCACAGAGTCATAGAATCCTAGAATCATCAGGGTTGGAAGGGATCTTAGGGATCATCTAGTTCCAACCCCCCTGCTCTGGGCAGGGACGCCTCCCACTAGATCAGGTTATTCAGAGCCCCATCCAGCCTGGCCTTAAAAATTTCCAGGGATGGGGCTTCCACCACCACTCTGGGCAACCTGTTCCAGTGTCTCCCACCTTCATGGTCAAGAACTTCTTCCTA
>VYZX01013841.1:27796-47227 GCA_013401335.1 Brachypteracias leptosomus | reverse complement strand
TCCCTGACATTCTGTGATCCTTTCTGATACCACTGATAACCTTTGTGAGGGAGTTCTTACCAGTGCATACAAATGGACTGGTTGTCAGGTATGTGTAGGTGAGGTCAAGAGAACAACTGATAAAAATGAAAAAATCCCTAATTTTAAGTTTCTTATTAAAATATTATCCATGACAAGGTCATGGATAATATCATGTTTTGATAGATATGTACATAGTTATATACATACATGAGTATACTACACATTACTACATCTTATATCTTAATATTTTATATTCTATACTTATGTGTGCATTTACATACATTGAATAGATACCTTCTTCAGTTACATAAAAAAAATATATGAATATAATGGTTGGATAGATAAGATTTTCTATTTATATTAAAAACGCAAACAGAATAGTGGAAAAATAAACAGGAGTGAACAAAGAGAGCGAAGCTATCTTACCTAGTCCTATCAACAGTCTTGAATTAAATACAGGAGGATACACAAAAACTAGTGCTAGTGCTTCCACTGAACAGTTCCAGAACAAATGGCAGGAATGATAAAAAATAAGACAAAGATTGTTATTACTGACAACATTCAGGCTAGGACATTTCATTCACATGTGTGTTTGCAGAATTTATGCTGTCCTTTAAAATGCGATGTCTTTTTTCATCCTCTTGTTTTTAAACTGCACTTTCTAGTGGTCTGCCTTGAATGCATCAAACTTTAAGAATAGCTCAGCCACCATTCTATTAGAGATTCATACATACATTTAAACAAAAGGGAAAAAAGGAAATTAGAATAACATGAGCTGAAATATTTTCTGTTGAACGTCTATCCACATGTGTATTATTATTCTAGACAATAATGTATGTATGTGTTAAAATACTGTTCTGCCCCTTATTTTCTCTACGACAGAAGACATTAAAATTCCCAGTGTGTTTTTTTTTTTGCATCAACAGTAATTAATTTCTTTTGCAGAAGATCAAAAAATGCTCTATATTATCAGCTTTTCCTAGATTTTTTACTTTTCTGATATCTCACCATAGTATTGGTACACTATGTGGTCTTTTAGTCTTTACCAGCACTTTAGGCCAGTTTTCTAAAAGACCACATAATAAATTTTACTGTGTTAATTGAAAGGATATGCAGCAGAGGTGTCACCAGCCTCAAGTGGTCAAGTCACTAAGTCATCTTGCTGCTTCTTATTCTCGTTTTCTTGATTTTTTATGTTGCTTTGCTCTGCAAAAAACCCCCACAATTGAATGCACGAAATAATCAGAAAAATGTATATTATGCTAGTGGTAGATATGGCAGCCAAAAGATAGATGTGCTTCTAAGATTGGAAATTGGGCTGAGCATCTTCTAAGCATAATATTCTCTGTAAGGACCGTGATGTTTGTCTGGTTTTACGTTCCCTGCTGTTTTGCTTTCAACCTGGGCACTAATTATTGTTCAGATTTAGTCTCAAAATAATCAAGCCACATCAAATCCAGGTATTTCCATGGACAAAATTTGCTTTGTATTGAAGCAGGTGCTTTGTAAAGAAGAGACTAAAGGTACAATACCTTCTCATAGCAAAGAAGTAGGTGCACATGATTACATTTTCATTGCAGACCCTTTAAGTTTCAGCCACAGTTTCCAGAAAATAAGGACAACTAAATTCTGTGTATCATACGTCTGGGTTGAAGGCCTTTTGCAGCATTGTTACTGTAGTAGAAGTGTAAATGATTATTTTCTAGAAATCAATGGAAATAATGTCAGATGTGTAAGTTACAAGGATACTAGAAGTAAAATGGAAGTAAATTCTTTTCCGTCAAAATAAAAGCACTGTCATATGTCATAATATACAATAGTGTGCATTTTAAAAGCTTTTGGGTTACCTAAGTAAATAGAGATCATAGTTACATCCTTTTACAGGAAATTGCTAAATTTGTTTTATTTTAAGCTATATGATTGTTTATTTTAAGGCATTAGTCACTTTCAAATCATGTTTACTTTTTCCTCTTTTTCAGACTTCTGTAAATTCCAGCACTGAAGAAAATAGAATTTCTTTAGGATGTGTGCAAAGCTTTGGAAAGAAAACAATTTTAAACCAGTCTGAATGTTGATAGCTGAGATAAAACAAATAATTCCAGGATATCATGAGGATAGGACATCATTCTTTATGTTCAATGATTATCTCTTATATCAAAGTAGTAGCAAAGTCTGGAAGATGATCTCCTGAAAGTTTTATGTTATTATGAGATTTTAAGATGATCAGAGGGCTGGAGCACCTCTCCTGTGAAGATAGGCTAAGAGAGTTAAGGTTGTTCAGTCTGGAGAAGAGAAAGCCCCAGCAAGACCTTCTTGCAGCCTTTCAGTACTAAAAGGGGGCCTATAGGGAAGATGGGGACAGACTTTTTAGCAGAGTCTGTTGTGAGAGTAGAAGGAGTGATGGTTCTAAACTAAAAGAGGGGAGATATAGACAGATATAAGGACATCTTTTACATTTAGGGTGGTGAGACACTGGAACAGGTTGCACAGAGAAGTTGTAGATGTTCCATCCCTGGAGGTGTTCAAGGCCAGGTTGGATGGGGCTTTGAGCAACCTGGTCTAGTGGGAGGTGTCCCTGCAGGGATTTGGAACTAGATGAACTGTAAGATCTCTTTCAACTCAAACCATTCTATGATTCTATGATAATCCAGAGCAGCTGCAGTCAAAACATGGCCCCTTACTGAAAAATACTTAAAGAAAACTGCCATGGTTGAAGCAGATTTAGAAAAATCATAATGGCAAATGGCTAGACATGTGAGTGTAGGAACTTCTCTTCATCCAAAATGTCAGACAATTTGAAAATTACATTTTTAGGGAGATGGGTGTAGTACAAGCTAATAAAATAGTTACTGAGAGTCTAATTTTGACAGAGCTCCTCAGTTTAACAGGAACCTCCTTTTGTGTTTTCAGTTCTTTTGAAGTTGGGGCAGAACATTTTAATGTCCTGTGTCATTCCAACAGGCATAAAAAAATGAAAACCAGATGCTACGACACTTGATCATATTATCCAAGTGGCACCATCCTTCTGATCAAATGTCACTTTTTCTTCCTCACAGCTGGCCAAGGCTTTTTGTTCAGCACTGCAAAATTCTGCTGAAAAGAAGCAAAAATATTCAAGCAGCTCATACTTATGTCCATAAAGGGAATGGTGATAACTGCTTCCAGTATGGACATCTGAACAAAACCTTCAGAAAAAAAATCCCACCTCATTACTTCTTAGCAGTTTGTGGTTAACTGCTGCAGTTTATTTAACATGCTACTGATTCCACTGGGCATAAAAAAATTATATATATTTGGAAGGGACCTGTGGTCCCTCACTATAACTCTATCCTGCCTAGTCAAAACAGGACTGGCTTTTACCTAGTTGTTTTGGGTCTCTCCCAGGCAGCTGAATATTTCCAAGAATGAATATTTCACAACCTCTCTGAGCAACCTGTTGCAATATTTAACCACCCTCATAGTGACAAAATCTTTCCTCTCATCTCATTGTAATTTCTAACATTGCAGCTTGTACCTGTTTCTTGTTCTACCACTGGGTTCTGCCTATCTCCAAATTTTGAAATAATATGCTGAAACTTGTGTTAAATTCATTGTGAATAAGCCAAAATCCTACTAGTCAAAAGTCAAATACTGACTTTCTGAATGTCATGGGTTTTTTGAAAAGAGAAGAAACATAAGTGAGAACCTTCTGTTGCCTCCTGCCCATGTGCTGGAATCAAGTCAAGCAAGTGATTCAAATGTGCTGAAAATGGTAAAGAAGAGGAAGAAGTAATTGAACCAAGAGAAGCAGCAAAACAAAAAGAGAAAATTACCCCAGCTGATGTGCAAACTAGAGAAAATAAATATAGCAAAGATGATTGAAGAAACACAGTTATTGCTACCAATTAAAATTTTGTAGCAGAAATATGTCCTAGTTCTCTGGAGAGTGCGTCCTTTGTGTGTATGTGAATATATTCTCTTGAAAGCTGAAGATCTTAAAGCAGTGTGATTTTGATTGATGATTCTCTGATTACCAGGTAACCAGCAGGCTTCTTGCAGCTTTCATCTCAGCATCTCTGATTGCCATTTTGAGAGGACTTAGTTGCTGCTGTCAGATCATTACACTGTATTTACAGTTACATTTGCATTAGCACTGTCACTTGTAAAATTAGTTTAGAGAACATCTTGGGTTTTTGTGTGGTTTATAGCTGCATCTTTGTTTGCTGCTCCTGTATCAATGAGCTCATTGCCATCTTAAATGTCAAAAGTGGAATTCTGATTGTGCAAAACCTGTTATGGCTTTCGCATAAATAACTACTGCTTTATTGTGCCTAGCTACAAAGCATTGAATAATTTAATGACAGGCTGAATTTTTGCAGTCATTAAAGTATTATTGTCTTCTACCATCTGCCTGTATCTTGTTGATTTTCCACTTGAACATTTCAGTAGATAAGGAAAATCTCAAATGTTCCTTAGAAAAGCTGTTCCAGTGGCATTACTTGCAGTATCAGAAACACCAGTAAAGGGCCCAATGTTCTTTGAATTGTGCTGAAAACTACAGCAAATAGCAGAGGAGATTGACTTTCTGAATGGAATTTTTAAAAGGCTTTATGCACAGGACATTAAGATGATTTCCTGTGATTCTTTCCTGAGCTTCATGACTTGGCATCATAACGGCTTATAACACAATGAGTAATCCCCTCACAAATATCTCATGAGGAAATAATAGTTCCCATTATTTTGCACAGACAGTAAACTGCTGAGAGACTGGGCTAAATTTTAGTTAAAAAGGAGAAAAGTGAGAATGTATGTTTCAGAGTATGAGCATCAATTACTTCTCTTTTCCTGTCTTGTTGAACTGAACTGTTAGATCTAATTGGTTGCTCTGTACTAAAAATGTTTACATCTGGTGCCAAAAAACATAAAATCCAACAAAAAAAGTTGTTAATACACTTCATTTTAGTTTCATTTGTACCTTGATCACGATGTTTCCCAGTGGAAGCACATAGTCACTACTTTGCCATAGAAATTTTTTACTCTGTACAAACTTGTTACTGAGGGTAAGAGTTGCTTCAAGCTCCTTCTTTCATTCTATTGACTTCTTGGCTGGTCCTCACAAGACAGTTCATGAAGTCAATCCCACAGGTGGAGTTGCAGTTTTCACAGATATAGTGATACTGGATGACATAGTTTTCAGAAACAGTTAGTTTGAAGTCACATGACATTTTTTACTTACATACACCTGCTTGTTTTTATATGACACATACAAAGAAAATGAGCCAAAGTCACACTCTGGACAAGAAGCCAAAGGGTGTATCCTGGCTTAGGTTCATGCAAACCAAAAATAAGACTGGAGCTAGCAATAATGATTTCCATTTTGTATTAAATTATATCTGCACCCCCTAAGTATACTCTATATGCTCTAAGTATAACCCATATGTCACTAGTATTTACTACTCATTCTTGGGAGAAAATGGTGAAGAACAGACAGTTCATATACCAAAGATATTCTGTTTCCATTCTTCATAGATAAATAGTTTAATTTGCCTAAATTTTCAGTGAAACCCAGCCATGGGTAGGAGACTGCTCATATGGAACTTATTGAATCTTGAACCTTGCCTGCATAGTGCATGTTTTACTACATAATTATTGCACTTACTATTGCTGGTTTTATTGTTACTATTTACTATACTTACTCTTTCTTACTATTGCTATTGCTTTTACTATGACATAGTTACTATTTACTTTATAACTAGTATATTATTAATATGTTTACTACATTATTGAATTTTGCAAGTTTTTGTCAGGATATGGTGCTAAAACTGGTATGAGTCTTGTCTAGATTTAGACCCAGTTGTTATAACTTTGTAGATACATTAGGTTTTTTTAAATGAAAGACTAGTTTTCTGGTAAAAATATGGTGCTTTGGCTGCCTAACTTTCATGTGGAGTGTTGTTATGGGCAAACACAAAAAAAAGGTGGTGAGGAGCACAGATTTCCTACAGCAAACATGGGTTGTAAATGTGACAAGTTATGTGAGCATTAGTGAGCATAGCTGCTGCATTGAAAATAAAGGTAGGTCAATCCATTGCAGGACATAATCTGCAAAAGAGCCAGATGAGCGTTTTGCCAAACCTATGAGACCTTTTTTCTTCAGATACTACCAGACTAGACAGCTAAAGTGGTTGTCAGTGAGTCCAATTAAGAAGTCTTCCTTAAAATACTGAGGCTTTATTTAATTTGGAGCAGAGAGGAGCATGGTGGCTTGGTTTTGTTTATTTGCTTATTTTTAGGCTGGTTGCTTGGTTGGTTTATCTTTTTGGTGGAGGACTGTTGCTGCCTCTGAGAATGGCAATGTAAGGAAGCATTACTTATGGGCTGAACTACATCTGTGGTCTACAATGTCTTGGTAAATCAACTGTTTTCAGTCCCCATCTTCCTCTAGGGTTATATATCATGCACTGTTTTAAGATAACTATATTTCTTTAGATTATTGCTTGTTTATGATTACTAAAGAAAGAATTACTGCCAAAATTTAATAGAATCGGGCAGATCAAATGAGATATATGCTGGATATAGAGTTCATGCTGATGGTGGTGGTTGTACAGAACTGCAATGTGCAATGCTGTCTTATATCAGATATGAGATTTTAACTTCTGGCTATATTACAGACATTTGTCTGTTAATACCATAAAGTGAAACCATATAGTAAAGTGCTATTGCATGTTTTATAGGCAAAAAATTTACAACAGGCATAGAAATGTGCTCTTTGCATATACAAAGTATACAAAAAATGTCCCTAATCCCATACAGATAGTCGTGTAAGTATATCACATTTTATGATATAGAATATCACCATCTAATAGACTACATTTTACATATTGGAGTGAAGATTTATATTGTGATTATCTAGTGTAGCTTAACTACCATAGCCCAATATCTTATAACTGAGTACTCATACAAAATTGCTCCAAGCATCACTTTTGTCAGAGAGCTCTGAAAAGGTTCTTGTCTCTTAAGACATAGTTGTATAAGAAAATACTCCAAAGTCATACTCTGGCCAAAAGGTCAAATGGTGTATCCTGGCTTAGGTTCATGTGAACAAAGAGAATGACTATGCTTAAAGCTGATGTTGAGGAGGGTCATTGACAGATCACCACAACAATGATGATTGCTCAGCATGATACACATGTTCATTTGGAAGAGTCTGTTAGCTGATGGAGACCAAAGATGCTAAAATATGCAGCCTACACTAACTCATTTCATATTAGGTTGCAGAAGTATCTTAACTGAGCAGTGTATTTTAAATTTACATTTTAATTTACTATTACTAAACTATAGTATAGTATACTATAAATATCCTATTTGTGTTAGACCATATAGAATCATTAGTCATATTGTTCCTTCTCAATTCAGCAGCATTTAAGAAAAGTAGATGTCTTGAAGACAATCCTGGTTTATTCCAACTAAAAAGAAGGTGTGGGAAATTGCCTCTTTTAACACAATTCAGTAAGTTTGCAGACACCCTTCCCTCAGGGCCCACAAAGGGGATACTATGGAAGAAGGAGTAGTTCCGTACTGCATGGAGAGCAGACTTCGCCTTCACTTGGAAAACAGCAGAAAAAGCAGGTGGTTCTCAGAGCTGTGTGCTCGTACTGAAGGGCACAGATTTTCTACAATTTTGTCTATGATGGATTTGCTACTTCTTTAGTGATTTGGAAGCTGAATCAGCCAATTTGAGCATCAGTGTACTTGAAGAATAGCTCTTCTGAAATTTAGAGTGATGTGAATCTGTGTGAAAGGAGACTAATACCAGCAGGAGGGAAGAAGAAAAAGGTAACAGAGATGTTGTGTTTTCAAGTGTGTCTCTTTAAAGCACTGACTAAATCAAATTCATTTTTTTAAGCATGGATGTTTTATCTTATTTTGAATACTTTCAGTTGATTATGAGACCTCATGGTGCTTGGTATTGTGCAAAACACAGGAGGAGACAATTCTGTCCAGGTTAGTGTAAAACCTGAAGGGCCTTCTCTGCCTGTGGACAAATATTCATGTTTTTTTGCTTTAATATTATGTCAAGTCTTATATTCATAAATCAGTTCAGGCAGGAAAATACACAATTACATATCACAATATAAATCTCACTTTACCAGCTTTGGTCTGATTTTGTTGTGTGTATATATATATCTCTATATATATTTATTATGTCTCATTTCACTTGTGTTTACTTAGGAATTTTGAAACATCAGAGTTGCCATGAAAACATGCTATAAGAAAACGAGAATCTAATTTTCCTGAGAGATTTTGTGAATCTTCCTTTAAAGCAAAGCAAAAAAAAAAAAGTGCTTTAGAATTTTTCAAAACCTCATAATTCAGACTGTGTTTGCTTATAAGATGTTGTAGGATGTTGGGTTTTTATCAGGAGAAATGAGCAGATAGAAACATGGAGCAGGATATCTAGAATATACATCTAAGTATCAGGTACTGACAATTTCTTTTTTTGTGCTTTTTGGATTTCTTGAGTATACACACTTGAATACTTGAATATAGAGAGCTTTTTCTCTTAACACAGCTGTAGAAATAAATTAAGCACTATCCCTGGGTTTTAAAGCATGATCTACATAGACGGGATGTTCCTACTTTCCTATACGATCTCCCTGTAGCTTCATTCCAAAGAAGGTATAAACAACAATGAAACTTCAGCAAATAGAACTACAGATTAATACAAAAAACATCATAATGCTTGTAAATTGAAAAAAAAACCACAGACAAATAAAGCTTATTTTCTTAAGTATATTAATCTCTGTCCTACAACATTAGTTTTTGAGAAATTATGAACTTTAATGCTCAGATCCCACTAATGCACAGAGCACATGAGTATACCTGTGAGCTCAAAATTGCTAAGTCTTTCAAATTATTTGGATACGTGTATAAGCAGGAGTTTGAGGCATGAATTTACCATTATTCCATGTAATTTGAGAAGATCAACTCTTCCCTGAAGTTTTTGCACGAAGTTTCACTCAAATGAAAAGGGGAGATGGGATGGATTGGGTTTGTCTTCAGAATTCCATGAGCAGGGCAAGTATCTATTATGTCCATATAAGCTTAATCAGAAAAGTGGAATTTTTCGTTCTTATCTCATTTAATGTCCCACAAACTTCTCAGAGCTGCAGGTAAATAATTTTCCTATATTTCTTTAGTGCTAGGGAATCCCACCTTTCTTCAAAGATGCTGTGAATAGAAGTGTTATTTCTGTTTTACTCTATCCCACAATGCCCACAAGTCTTTGGAAAATCAAAGAAATGGAAAGATTCTTGGATAAAGCAAGATATAGCAAATTAAGTTAAATGAAGCTGCCAATGTATGAAGAACAAGGACCACATTCTCTACTGATTGAAAATTTAATGAAAACAGTTTTTAATATCTACTAAAAAATAATTACACTTCCATAGACAAACGATCATTATACTTACTGTGCTTCAGACAAAAGTAAGTTAGATGTTGGTACACCAGTAACTTTTTATACAGTTTCTCAAAGTGCTCTCTGTAGAGTTTCTTTATCTTAAAAGATAAGTTTATCTTTAAAACCTGGTAATTAGCAGAAGCTGTTAAACAATCTTCATCTTTGGTTTTCAATTAAAGAACAATAGTCATCTAATAGCGGTGTTAATTTTCATCTAACAGTGGTATTCATCTAAATGATATTTTAGTAGGATAGCATTAACCAAAAAACAAGTAAGAAGTCAAGTAGTGAATACAGAAATAATTATTATAGGCCTGTTTGTGATGTTAAAGCCTGAAGATGTTACAGCTTAATATTCAGAAAAGCAGACATGAGGTATTCATTTGGGTTATCACTTTAGAAAATGTAATGAAAGATTAAATTTTTGGTGAATACTGCGAGTAAAAGGCTTTTTGGGTTTTAATTTACAAAAAGCAGTTTCTTGAAAAAACAAGACTTAATTTCTTAACCTCTTCTTATTTAATAACGTCATTACATTAGGGCTTAAATTTTTAAATCAATAATCTTTCTTTTCCCTTTCATTCTTCCATTCACTCAAAAAAAGTAGGTGAAAGTAAGAAGTTTTACAACGAGTTTAGTCATGAATAAATGTTGATCATGGCTAATATATCATCTAAAGCTTCAGTCTGTAATAATGTGTGTGAGAAGAAGAAATCTGCAAGGAAGATATTTTGGTTGTTTGCAAAACACACTAATGTGCCTTTAAAAGTATGAGTCATTGCAAATGACACTGGCAATCCTAAAAATAAATATTTCCCTTTTTAATATTTTACATGATAAATCTAAACGAGTTGGCAGATTTTGTAAGGATATAGTCCATGTGATCAATCTCAAACTACTGTTGTAAAGATGGATATGGTTGAAGGTCAGAATCTGCCCGTTTTCCTCTGATGACAACATGAGTCCCTTATTCTGCAGTGACCATACATGGCATGTTCTTGCTACTAGTCTACAGAAAGATCAATGGCTATTTTTTGCTAATCTTCAGTCAGCTGCTGAAAGGAAGGAGAAAACTATTCCCTTATGGCCACACCAGTTCCTGTGCTTCTGAAGTGCACATATGCCCACGGATAGCCATAAGTTTTGGAGCTGTGTGCTGCAGCAGGTGGTGGTGACCACAGAAATTCCTGAAATTTGTAAATTTTCTGGTGGAATAAAGATTTTTGAGAAAGAGAGAGGCTAGTCTAGCTCTTTTCTGTCTCCCTTTTAGTCACTATTGCTTACATAGCATTCTTTATAAAATGCTATCTCCTTGCCTCATGTACTTTTCCACATTGATTTTCCATGACTGAACTGTAAGCCTGGAAGCATATGTCTTCATGGTGGCAGGAGAGGGGAATCTGAGCAAGATAAAATTACTAAATCTCAATTAAGGTTAATCAAGATTTTACTATTACAGCTTATTCTAGGTTTTCCTGATGCATTTTTTTAATCACAGCTTAGCAGGCCTATGGTTCAGTACTAAAAACCCTGATTGTAGTTTTCTTAAAAAAAAAGAAAGAGTTGCATGACTCCAATAATCAGTAGTTTTACATAGTATTTTTTTTAACTGCTGTGTTATTCTCGAAATATAATTTGACTATAGCTTACATGGTTGGGGTTGAGAGAGTTGTAGTTGTTCAGTCTGGAGAAAAGAAGGCTCCAGGGAGAACATAGAGCTGCCTTTCAGTACTTAAAAGGAGCCTACAAGAAAGCTGGGGAGGGATTTTTTACAAAGGCTTGTATTGATAGGGCAAGAGGTAATGGCTTCAAACTGGAAGAGAGTAGTTTTAGATTAGATATTAGGAAGAAATTCTTCACTATGAGGGTGATAAGGTACTGGAACAGGCTGCCGGGTGGGGTTGTGGAGGCACTGGAGGTGTTCAAGGCAGTGCTTTGAGCAACCTGGTCTAGTGGGAGGTGTTCCTGCCCGTGGCAGAGGATTTGGAAGTAGATGAACTTTAAGGTCCCTTCCAACCCAAACCATTCTATGATTCTATAGGTTTGCTGCAATCACTATTTGCTGCTCAGCTGATTTTTTAAACAAAACCAAGGAACCTGGTATTTAAATTAATTCAGTAAAATTCTTTCTACTTTGTGGTGTTAAGTATGTCTAGAAAATGTGTTAGATTAAAATTACATTCCTTTCTTGGTCTATTGCTAGCGATGGTAAAATTCTTAATTTATAAAAGGAAAGGCTTATTTTGGGAATCTCATGTACACAGACATCTCTGCTGATATCTGCAGCTGGCTCTCTCATACTGATATGTGCTCTCTCTACACGCTGTACAGAGAAGATGACTACTCTTTCAAGCAGGTGAAGGAGCGGTCAGGCACTGGAACAGGCTGCCCAGGGAGGTGGTGGAGTCACCATCCCTGGAGGTGTTCAAAAAACAAGTATATGTGGTGCTTTCAGACATGGTCCAGGGGCCAAGAAGATGCTGGACATAGGTTGGACTTGGTGATCCTAGAGGTCCTTTCCAACCTAGATGATTCTATGATTGATTGTGAAAACCTAAAAAATGTTTGAATATGTTTCCATAGTGTAAGGACAAACAATGCTGTCACTGCTCTTAAACATATTTACAATGTATTCAAGCAATATAGTGATTGTAACAACAAATTAAATATATACAAAGCCAATATCAAACCCAGCACCCCCATGGCAATTACATCACTGCCAAGACTGATGTAGTGGAGCAGGCACTGGGGAAGTCCCAGGCTGGACTCAGTGGCAAATGAGAACCAGATTCAGGAGCTGGATTCTGGAACTGGATTCAGGAACAGACAGATTGGGATTGAAGACAGAACTGAGAGTCCTCCTTGAATGCCAGCCAGTGAAGAAGAGAGAGCTTCAACCTCATGACCCCTCATCTTTATACTGAGTATGCCATACATGAGATGGAATCCCTCGTTGGTCAGTTCAGGGTCCCCTGTCCTGGCTGCTCCTCCCCACAGGTGTGGCCTTTTGCTTTCTGCACCCACAACATGGGGCACAAAATTGAGCAATGACCTTGTTATGCTTAGGAGAAAGGATAAGCAAGAGCCTTTCTGCTCATCCCAATCTTTGGTAGTTACTCTAAACATGGAGTGTTATCACTGCTAGAAGCAGAGACTGATTGATAAAATCTGCTGTTAACTTCAGAAAGTGCAGCTGGTTAGAAGACACTGAGCTGAAAAGTAAAATCACTGAACAGAATTAATTGTGTTCCAACTCAAACGAGGACATATGCATAATAAAACTCTGCTGCTATCAAACAACAATTAGCATTTCTTCATGAATGGGGGTAAGGACTTTCAAGAAGGAGGCTGCAAATCCTGTAGCTGCTCAGTTTGAGTTATGAGCACATGTTAACAACTTCCATTAGTTTGTTGTCAGCTTCACAGTAGAGGTAGATCTCTTGCATCTGTACTTTCCATCTTGCCAGCAATTTCACTGACAGTCATTGTCATGTTTGTCAGGGTGTAAATCCAGTTACTTGCTCTATTTTCCAGTGTTAATTATCTTGTACTATTCTGACGTCTTGCTGACAAAGATTTGATCCCCTTGGGAAGAGCACCAAAGAAGAGAAAGATTCATTGGCAAAGATTAATATTAGTAAACAGGACACAAGAAAGAGGCTGCTTCACAATGAATTGTGCATGTGAAACTCAGGAAACCTCCAGTGTAAAACTACAAGAGTAGAAAGAGAAACTCATTGCTAAGCTCCAAAAGGAGCTGAAGAAAGTGAAACAAAATCTCAGGTAAGAGAGCTGGACAGGCAGCTTGTGTTTTTGTCTGAGGTCACGGCCAGAGAAAGAGTTGCCACCAGCACAGCCTGAGACAGCTGTTGATCCAGATTTCTTCCTCCAGGCACATTTGGGCTGAGTGCCCAGAGGATTAAAGAAAGACAAGACAGGATCTCTGGAAACATCTGCTTTTGACATGAAAGGACCATGAGGATCTGGAGGCAGAACAGAGAATGTGAGTGGAGCATCTGCTGGGGAGAGAGACTGGCAAAAGAACGTGGTGAAGAGAGTTGTGTCACTGTGCTCTTGCAGATTCTTCTTGTCTATAAGTTTATTTGTGACTTTTTTGTTTGGTTTAGTTTTTTTCAGTGCTGGTTGATTAATTTGTTTATTTTGTATTGTGTGCTGAATTTATGGAATAGTTCACTGGATGGGAATATTTTGATTTCTTTTAAATAATAATGACAGAAACTCTCATTAATTTCTTTAGAGTTAAGAAAGGCAGTGCCTTGGTGTATGTTGCATTTCACAATAAGAAAATTTTTTACATTTACTGAGGGTGGGTGTCCACTTGTAGAGGAACTGTCCCTCCCCACTTTGGTTCACTGTTAACCATTCACTTATTCTGGTATTGAAAATACATATTTGCTTGAGATGATATTTTTGAGATGACTGAGACCCTATCTAAATGATCTCTGTGTGTTTCCTAATTGAGACTGTTGTATTCTAAAATACAATGTAATTTCTAACAGACAATGCTTAAGGGAGAGGGTCTATCTTGAACGAGTACTGTTCTCAGTTCTGTGGTCAGCAAAGGACAATTGCTGGACAATTCCTGTTTCACAGAAAGCATAACATATGCCAATATTTTGCTAGACCAGAGACTCCAAGGCAGTGGAAGTGTCTAGTTATGGGAGAGAGGGATGATTGACTTAGGACGGAAAAAGAAATCCTATTTATAACAGATTTGGAGAAAGGAAAGCTGCTGAATGAGCAGCTCTCATCATGGAGGGGTTTTAGCTTTTCTCTGAATATTGTCATGGGCCCTGAAGGTGGTCTATAACCAGCTTACCAGTGTGAATTGTACAGTTCCAGAAACCATATCAAGAAAAGCCTCTGGTGCTTTCAGTACTTCACTTGCTTCCAACCACAAACATCAGTACATGCCAGGTGGCACTGCCCATCCCTGTTTTGAAGATTTCTGTAGCAGACTTCCTCAGGGAAAATGAGAAAGGTTTCTCAGCAAGACTTCATGTCTCAATGACTATGCTCTTGATGAAGTGGTGTATGAGAATTTCACGTCAAATCCTGGCATGCGCTGTCAATGCCCTCCAACCAGAATGGTTGGTCATGGCTTCAGTGCAGAATGTGTGGCTTACCTGGAGGAGAGATCGTAGGATTTGGTGCCTCATTTTATAGAATCATAGAATGGTTTGGGTTGGAAGTGACCTTAAAGATCATCTAGTTCCAGGCTAGATCATCTAGATCAGGCTGCTCAGAGCCCCATCCAGCCTGGCCTTCAAAATGTCCAGGGATGGGGCTTCCACCACCTCTCTGGGCAACTTGTGCCAGTGTCTCACCATGTGAGAACTTCTCATGGTGAAGAACTTCTTCCTAATGTCTAATCTGAATCTACCCACCTCTAGTTTTGATCCAAGTCTGCAGGCAGGAAAGGTAAGTGCACTGCAGGCTAGGTCATCCAGACCTACATCCTAAATTCTGTTATTGCATGCAGGTGTGCAATATAATTGGTACCTTTGAATTCACTGCCAGAATATTCATTAATAAAATGTGCAAGATGGTCACTTGGTTTGGTGACCTGGAGTTTGAATTTAAAAGCCCATATTAAAAACTGTTGCAGATATACATCTGTACTGTACTGTCCAAAGCCAGTATTTACTCTTCTAAGTACACTTCACACCGTATCCTTCAAATCAGTGAGGGTTTTCTTCACATTTGAATGGGATTAGAACCACGATTACAAGTAGATAATTACATTTCTGCACCATATGCACTTGAATCCCTAGCCTAACTCACAATTTCTCTTCTTCATAATTTATTTTGAATTTCTAGAGCACATCTGAAGAGTATCAATTTAATATGGACTGATTGATGCTGCTTATAAAAAAAATCATTGTGATGTTAAAGTTATTGTTTTCCTTAATTCACATATATATGGCACAATTACTTTCCCGGTCCATAATGAACTCCTGACAGGATAATGTTATTTTATTTTATGGGATTTTGATTTAGTATTTAATTTATCAGGCCATTAACATATCAAACAATCTGTCAGCTGTAAGATATCACTTGTTTGTGCTAATACTTGGTCTCCATTCCCACTCAGCAGATGTATGAAACAAATCATTCTTTGACTTATCACATTTGTTATCATTTTTTTGTGATAAGCCTAAAATTTTATATCCCTTTGCTGGTAACTGAGAGTTCAATTATTGAATTCTTTTCTCATGTGCCAGAGCAAACCAGTGGGTTGCCTGGTACCTACAAAGTTCCTTAAAACCATGCAAAAAACTTACATGAAATAGATAATTATTTGTAGGTTTGAGATTTGTGAAAGTGAATTTTCCTTAGACCTCTGACTTGGTGCTTGTCTTCAGGATGTAGAGGAAGAAGTTAACATTCTTTGGAAAATGGTAAAAGGATGCTACATTTATTAAAGCTTTTTCAAGTGTTAGAACTGATAAGGAGAGGTGAGTCCATATTTGAGAAGTTCCTGAAAAATACAGGTGTAAAAGAAAGACTATCCTGGGGGTGCTATGCTTTCATCATGTGGAAGTATTGAGATAATCCTCCCAAATTATTAACTGAAACCACTTTGACATCTATGATTATATCAGACCTTTTTTGTTTGGTTTTAAATTAGCCTGAACTCTATTAACCTGACACGGGCAAACTTCTATAATAAAACACTGCAGTTTTTTAAGCATAGTTTTGAGCACATTCCGTTCCTAACTAATAATCTATGAAAACTGATAGAAAATAAGAGAATACTTAAATGTGTTCTAGCAGAGAACAGAGCAATGTCAACGAACATGCAGATGCAGCCAACAGTCAGCACTTATTAAAATGCATAAAAAGAAGACTGGATTGATGGTGTTGGGTTTACAATGGTATCCAGTATTGATCCTGGTATGTTAGAGAGGGTTTCCGTCAAAATTAAAGAGAAATAATATGATACCAAAATACTCATTTTAGATATGTATAGCTGTAAAGGTGTATAAGCATGTCTGTCATAAATCATGTAATCTGACTGACTTTAGAAACCAGGAATAAATAAACAGTGACAGAACAAGAAAACTAGATATAGATCTAATGTTTTATTATGCACTGATTATGGGTGGAAGCAGATGCTGATTTACATTCTTATAGATTTAGTTCTGGTTTTCCATTTTCGGGAAAATAGTTCAAGGTATAATATTAGGTAGAAATTTAACCCTTGTTTCTAAGACTTTTTAATTTTTTTTTTTTTCCAAAAAAAGCTTTATGAAGTTATTCCTTTGTTGATTTCATGTATTTCAACACCCAAGCATTTCTTGATTATTCTACATTCTTATCTTCCCACTTTTCTTGGGAATAAAACCGCTTCTCTCTCACAACACATTGATCCATGTCTCTAGCTTGCAGCACAGAGCAGCTGCAGGCTCTATTTTCATATTTCTCAATTGTATTGCAGTATCATCTGTTCTTATCAATATTTGTCTCTAAAAAATCATGGTTACTCCTTAGGCCTTGTACATTGAAATTTGGAGATGGTTTTTCACCTTTCCAGACTTCTTGGAATGGTAAGACAGGTTTTATTCACAGTGGAAATCTGTTAAAATAGCAGGATCATAACTTTTGCTGTAAGTTTGAAAAACACCTAGTTTTCAATTTCAGACTTTAAGACAGTCTACATTTTAAATTCTTTTCCTCTGGTTTTCTCCCTAACTAACCCTTCAGGCACTGCATCAGGTGGCAAGATACTGACCCTTAAATATAACTAAAACCTATCCTAAAATTGATAAACAGTTACATCTTAAAGTAAAGTATCAACAATTACTTTGGGATCACCCTGGAAAGTTTAGTGACCTGACAAAATAAGTCCTCTGGTTGATAATAACACAGAAAATAAACAAACCTATTTTTTTTTTATATTAATGGCAAAATATTTTTATATCAGTTCAAATGATGCCTAGATGAACCAAATATGATTAGTAAAAAAAAAGTATTACTCACCATAATAGTCCTTTTTATTTTCGTATCAAAATTAGCCATAATTTTGCAATTCTAAGATCTAAGAACAAGATTTGCTGAGAAGGTGAAAGAGAATTAAGAACGACTTATTTTAAAAGAATGTTTTAACAGTGAAATCTAGGTTTTGCTACTTTCTTTTACTGCAAAGATTTAGTTCACTTTAGTGCATTATTTATTCTGTGTTCTTAAGAGTAGGTTGGATATTGTTTTGTTTAATGAGAGTTTATCAAATGTTCATCGTTTGCATAAAAAATTATCTTTGCTTCCCTTTCATCAGGTAACTGTTTTCCAGCCTGTCTTGTAAGTCTTCTCAATTTTGTCTGCCAATAGAAGGAGCTCCTGCATTAGGCAACAAGCTGCAGCTCTCAGAAGAACCTTTTCTCTGATCCAGACAGATGGATTCTGGCTTTCATACTGTGTGATGTGTACAAAAATTTTGATTACACTTTTGGTACAACCAGCCAGTCATATTGCAAACAACCCCTGTGAGATTATTGCTTGATAGGAACATAGCACTGTTTAGAGGAAGGCCTATTAGGGGAAAAAATTAATCAGTTTCACCTGCTTGTATCTGGGCAGACTGCAGTGTGTGGGAGAGCTCTGCTGTGGAGGGGTGCTCAGCATTGCCCCTCCTCTTTCTGATAAAGGACATTTCCTGATTGCAAGCATAACGTAATGAGTTGTAGTAGAGAAAAACTGAGAACCACAATAACATATATCACCAGTTCTTGAGGGTTTTAAAGGTGTTGCTGGTGTGGATAGGGGAGAGTCAACACACTCTGTGCGAAAAGGGGGTGATGCACCTGGAAGAAAGTGAAATAGGCACTGATTCGGCAAAATATATTCTAGTTTGTGGCAGAAGAGTTTCATATTTAAGTAACTGATGGATGTTGTTAAAGTGTTCTAGGCAACACAGAGTTTTTACTATTTTCAGGCAAAATATATATATTGTTTAAGCTCATTTAAACACAGCTTCACAGAAGCACCATGTTTTTGGAAAGTCTTAATTTCATTAGTTAGACTCAGATTTCTTAATTCACTTTTAAAGACTTTAATTTTTATGAGGTACAGCTGTCTTCTCTTATCTGCTTTTACTTTCAATGTTACTTTCACTAACTGTTTTCATGCAGCATTTCTTAAGGACAATAAATTCTTATCTACTAATACCCAGTGTGCCCTGCATTATCTTCCAAGTAACAGAAAAATACTCAGAAAATCTGAGATTTTATAACACAGTGATTTGAGTGCAATATCAAATCCCTTACTACATAAAAATCACTGTATTATCACAGAATTAGAACACAAACCAAGCGTTTTAATGCCATTTGTCATTTTGGGCTGGGAAGAAATTTAACTTCTGGGTTGTTGATATACGTAAGTGACGCTGGAAAGAAGCAGCAGATCTTGTGCTGTTGGCAAGGGTGGGTGTACTCTTATCTGGGTGAAAACCTGGCTGGGTGGCTGGGCCCAAAGACTGATGGTGAATGGAGTTAAGTCCAGTTGGTGGCTGGTCACAAGTGGTGTTCCCCAGGGCTCAGTATTGGGGCCAGTTTTGTTTAACATCTTTATCAATGATGTGGACGAGGGGGCCAAGGGCTCCCTCAGCAAGTTTGTGGACAATACAAACCTGAGCAGGAGCACAGAGATACTTGAGGGTGGGAAGGCTCTACAGAGGGACCTGGACAGGCTGGATCGATGGGCCAAGACCAGTGGGATGAGGTCCAACAATACCAAGTGCTGGGTCCTACATTTGGGTCACAACAACCCTTTGCAATGCTCTGTTCTTGAGGAGAGGTGGCTGCAAGTGTAAATTTGCTTCTGGATTTATTTTCTTCGTATTTTCCAGAAAGCTTCCTTTCTTCTTCCTGCATTTTAAGGTATCTTAATGAAGCCAAACCTGTACTACATCCTAACTTTTACCTGTGCTACAACTTTTACTGTTTCTG
>VYZX01013841.1:2064-27756 GCA_013401335.1 Brachypteracias leptosomus | reverse complement strand
TTTTTTTTTTTTTTTTCCCTTTCTTTCAAATATTAAAGCGCTTTATGAGTTTGTATGAAAGTGATACATGATTTGAGTTCATTAACTACCCAGCAACTATGGGTAATTAAAATCACTAATGAGTTGGTGGCTGGGCTAAAGAGCTGAGGCAGCAATCTTATGCTTTTCTGGTCCTCATATTCCTTTGCAAAAGTTAGTGTCACTTTGCTTTTTATTTTCCATTCATTGCTCCTTATCTGAAGAGTTTTTTCTCACTTCTATCAGCACAGTGGTGCAGAAGAGAAAATAAAAGCCATAAAACTTGCTTTGCTTGCCAAAGTGTAATGAAACACAGGGCATTATACAAGAAAGATCCCTCCTGACTTGCTTCATATGGCATTTTGACTGCATAAGAGTGAATGATCTCTCTCACTGAAATACCTGGAGTAAAAATTGAATTGTCGAACAAAAAACCTGTAATACTTTCTTCCAGACATGTACAGACTGGAGCCTTTACTTGCACTTAGGCTGCATTACAGAGACCCTAATATACACTTACAGCTTCTATGGATAGATGAAAAAACATTGAAAAGACAAAATGAAGAATATCATACCAGACCTAAGAGACACAGTGGGGTCTAGGGGATTGCAATTCTTCTCTTTTTTCTCCATATATCTTCTATTGGCTTTGTGAAGTCAATAGAGTTATGAAAATCCCCGTCAAAGGATATAACCCCTAAATACTCCAGGGCCAGATTCTCAGGTGAATTTATTTCTTTTATCCTCCATATCATTCTTCCAGTATAAAAAGACCGATAAATTGGCAGCGTGTGCCTGGTAGAGCATTCCCCTGATATGTGGAGAAACTGTTGTGCATTGCTGATCTGCTCTGGATTTGTTTCTCTGCTTGCTATCTTCCTTAGAGAGAAACAAAATGACAATATGGCCAAGCTGTGCTCCATCATATCTCACACTCAAATGACTTCTATTATATTTTTTTTCTCTTTAATGTATCTGTCTTACACTATTTCACTGCAAGATAAGGTGGCACTCCTATTCTCCATATTAATAAATGGAGAGCTGAGATACAGACATTCCAGTCTGCGGTTTAGCTTCAGATATCTCAGCACCTCCCATGTTGAAGACAACTCTCAGGTGACTTTGAGAATCTATGAAGTTTTATAAGAATCTAAATTTGAATATGTTTGCTACATATCTACAAGCACCTTTAAGCATCTTTTACATGCACAAAAGTTTGCAGCAAATTTGAAAAGATAATATTTCAGCTAATTATTGCTCTCAATTTCAGTCAAATCTAGAATAAAAAAAAAAACTTTAGCAGAGGGGAGAAGAAAAGCCTCTGCTGCCTAGTCAGTCCAGGTCACTTGGTTATCCATGACCCCAGACAGATTCAGGTACATCATGCCTCTACGCTTGGAGACTGTTTTACAGTGTTGAGTTGAAATTATGCTTCCTGTGTCAAGAGATCAGAGTTCGACTTAATGTCTTCCTAATAAACATACTGCACTCACAAATGATCTGGGAAGTTGGGGAAAACCTACCTCAGATTTATTCTTTCATATAGAAGTGCACACATTCAATGCTCCTGTTACAACACTGTGGTCTAACAGCAGCATGAATTTGATAGCCTATTAGTCTCATGATTACAATGCCAAGCTCACATGGAAACAGGCAGCAATTACCTTCAAGCTCAGATTTTTCCCTCTGTTACATTTCAACTCTGGCAACAGCTTTCAACTTTTAGACTTGCTCTAAGGCAGACCATTCTCCCAGACACCCTCTGGGCTTAACTGTGCACACCAATACCTTTCTGCATGGCAGAAATGCCTTCATGATCACAACTGGTGACAGGTCGATCTTTCTGCCTCTCCTGATATGCCTCATTTTACCTCTACACTTGGTCCATGCAGTTAAGCAGAGGGTGTGGTGATAAGCTGCAGCACTTGATAGGCATCCCTGCATGCTGCAGTTGATAGGCATCCCTGTATAGTTTATAGTTTTGCTGCTGCTTTGCAATTATCTTCAGTCATACTGAGTCTTGTCTGAGGTAAAATGCAAACAAGATAATATATTCATAAAAATATACTATATAGACACGGATGTTTTTAAGTGACACAAATAAGGAAACAAACAATCCCCAACACCTTATCTCTTTATATGAAGGCTAAATCATAAGGGTCTGTTCCTTTCCCAGTTGATTCCTCTCCTGAAAAAGCTGCAGTCAGGATTTCAATCTTTGTGCATACCACTCAGAGAAAGATCCTACACAGGATAGTTTGTCAGAGAACCCATTTATAGTAGGAGTTTCTCTTACAGTATCTCCAGCAAAGAGTACATTTGGGAACACACTCTTACCATGGCTGTTCAGATATTGAATGCTACAGATATACTTGTAGCATATGCATAGGATCATAAGAGATTTAGAATAGAATGGTTTGGGTCAAAGGGGAACTCAAAGATCATCTAGTTCCAACCCACCTGCCACGGCAGGGACACCTTCCACTAGACCAGGTTGTTCAAGGCCTCATCCAACCTGGCCTTGAACACCTCCCGAGATGGAGCATCCACAACCGCCCTGTGCCAGTGTCTCACCACCCTCAGAGTGTAGAATTTCCATCTAATTTCCAATCTAAATCTATTCTATGATTCTGTGATTCTATGAATCAACATATGTGATTTTAAGAATATGATTTCTAACACTGTGAATGGAAATGTTGATTTTTTTTCTCACAGCCTGATTGCCAGTTATCATGCTAAATAATTTTCTTTATATACATTGGAAAAGATACAGGGAGAGACATTGATAATTTACTATTCTTTGGTGTCTCTGATCTTTCTTCTTTCCAAAATGAGATTTCTAATTATGATAGAAATGTCCCTGTATGTCACTGAAATCATATTAAGCCAGTAATAATGAATTTTTTTGACACTTACTATTTTTTCAGTAAACCTTTACATTGTTATCTGTCCTAACTCCGTAATGATGAATGACTTAACTGCACCCAACATGAGGATTCACCTTATGTTGGCTTCTTCCTCTTGGCCTTTGTCACATTGAGGAGTAAAATCAGCCATAATTACTAAGCAAATGAACAAGTCTTGTTGTACTAATCCAGTCTCTGGACACTGCTCTTTGCTCCTTTCTGAACATATGAAGCCATATGGACATGCAGCAGGTTTTTAACATTCACGTACTGCAGAGTCATCCTGAGTAAAGGGGATCTGAGGTTTGATCTGGAAGTTTAATGTTGTTGTTCTCTTCCACTTTACCCAGCAATTGGGTTACCCTTGAGAAACTTCTGTAAAAGATTGACCTACTTCTGGAAAAGAAAAAACAAACAAACAAAAATTATTCAAGGAGCTGTGTTTTCCACTACTGGGAGTCTTTAGACTCCAAAAGGATAGAGGTCAGGAGAACAGGGGCTTGAAGAGAGAGAAGGTCAGACAGGAAAACAAACAAGCTCCAGAATTTAATGTTGTCATGGAAAACTCACCAGGTATTAAAAACCATTCAGGAACATGATTGCAAAATTCCCCAGCTAATGTTTTTTGATGAACAGACTGACGTTCCCTGTAACTACATATAAAGCTGAGTCCATTTTTTTTTTGTCCCTTTTTTTAACTAAAAGAAGGGAAATTGCCATGGTTATCACATTGAACTGAACTGTTATTAAAACAGGGCCAATAGACTATTGTGCTGCACTTTGGGCTCTTTTATTGTTGATATTGAAAATATGTTTTCAAGGGTTAGGGCTGGGCTGGCCACTGGATGAATGACAGATGCTCTCTATTAACCCCTCTCCTTTCCCAAAGGGGAAGAGAAAGGGAATAAGGGAGAGAGAGTTATGGGTTGGAAAAGAAGACTAAAAGAGCTTTAATGAAACAATAACAATAAAATTAAATATCTACAAACATATACAAACCAAATTTTGTTACCCACCCCCCTGATGGCAATTATGTCACTGTCACCACTGATGCCGTGGAGCAGGCACTGGGAAAGTCTCAGTAGCAGATGGGAGCTGGATTCAGGAGCTGGGTACTGGAACACACTGAACAGAATCAAAGGAATTGACAGTGTCCTTCTTGAATGTTGTCCATTGAAGAAGAGTCTTGACCCTTGTCATCCCTCAGCTTTACACTGACTGTGATGTACATGGGCTGGAATCCCTCGTTGGTCAGTTCAGGGTCCCCTGTCCTGGCTTCTCCTCCCCACAGGTGTCACCTCTTACTTTCTGCACCCCTGACATGGGGTACAAGATTTCACAGTGAACTTGGTCTGCACAGGAGCAAGGATAAGCAAGAACCTTTCTGCACACACCAACTGTAAACATTGAGCATTATCACTGCTAGAAGCAGACACTGTCTGCAAAAATATGGCATTAACTTCAGAAAGTGCAGCTAGAAAAGACTGAGCTGAAAAGTCAAACAAAACAGAAAAATAAANAAGGGTTAGGGCTGGGCTGGCCACTGGATGAATGACAGATGCTCTCTATTAACCCCTCTCCTTTCCCAAAGGGGAAGAGAAAGGGAATAAGGGAGAGAGAGTTATGGGTTGGAAAAGAAGACTAAAAGAGCTTTAATGAAACAATAACAATAAAATTAAATATCTACAAACATATACAAACCAAATTTTGTTACCCACCCCCCTGATGGCAATTATGTCACTGTCACCACTGATGCCGTGGAGCAGGCACTGGGAAAGTCTCAGTAGCAGATGGGAGCTGGATTCAGGAGCTGGGTACTGGAACACACTGAACAGAATCAAAGGAATTGACAGTGTCCTTCTTGAATGTTGTCCATTGAAGAAGAGTCTTGACCCTTGTCATCCCTCAGCTTTACACTGACTGTGATGTACATGGGCTGGAATCCCTCGTTGGTCAGTTCAGGGTCCCCTGTCCTGGCTTCTCCTCCCCACAGGTGTCACCTCTTACTTTCTGCACCCCTGACATGGGGTACAAGATTTCACAGTGAACTTGGTCTGCACAGGAGCAAGGATAAGCAAGAACCTTTCTGCACACACCAACTGTAAACATTGAGCATTATCACTGCTAGAAGCAGACACTGTCTGCAAAAATATGGCATTAACTTCAGAAAGTGCAGCTAGAAAAGACTGAGCTGAAAAGTCAAACAAAACAGAAAAATAAAACTGAACAGAACTAGTTCTGTTCTAACTGAAACCAGAATACATGTAATCTGTTTGTTTATAATCTTAAGTGTTTGCTGTTAGGAACAAACTTTCTGTGACTAACTCTCAGTCTCTTTTACTTTTTAGTACACAATAGAAAAATGTCTAGGTCTGATAAAAAAACCACAACACTATAGCTTCAATTAGTATTCCCCAGTATTCACTGTTCATGATGAGATTTAAGAAGTCCTTTTGAGCTATTTGCAAATCTCATACAGAGAAACAGTGTGGTTCAGTTCTGTGACTGACTGCCAAAATTATCATGAGGTCTCCTTCAGATGCTGTAGTATCACAATGGCTCTTGTAATTGCTGTTGTATCCAGCAACCCTAAATCACAGACTTTCCTTGTTCATACCCTCCCATGGGGAAATTCTTCCATCTTTTTCTCAACTACTACATAGAACACAATATAAAGCAAAAATAGTAGGAATATTACTCTTGCTGAAATCTAACATAGCCATGGCCAGCATCAATTCACTTTGTTGTATGTAGTATGGGGGAATATATGGAGTGGGGAGACATTGGAAGAAAATCCCAGAAGTAGAAGTGGTAGACTAAGTGCATCGATATTACTTTTTAATACACTCTCTTCATTCAAGGTGAGGAAAAAAGAAAAGTATTCTCTTTAGCTTTTCCAAAGTGTCTGGTACATGAAGATATGGACATCCCATGCTTTCTTTTCTCTGACTGCACTTGAACCCATCCCGGATACTCATGATCCTAATAATCAGTGGAGAAGTTTCATAGACACATTCAAGAACAATGAAGATGGAAATCATGTTGTGAGTTCTGGCCTGGAAAGCTTAGCTAAAAACCACAAGCACCAAGGGGGAGCAAGCCTGTGTAGGTCACAGCAAGCAACTTTGTTGTTTAGTTACAGGATCAGCTTATGGAAGAGGAGAACCAGTATAAAGAGGTTTTGAAATTCAAGGTTAAAATACCTAAAATGTGAGTGTGCAAGGATGGGAACCCATACAGATAACTTGGATTGATTCTGATAATTGTATTTGTTCATCTGGAAGATTTCCGTCTGGATTCAGGCATGTCAGTGAGGCATGCAAACACTCACATATTTCTAATATGTAATTCGATACTCTAGTTGTGCAAGTGAGGACAAAATCTGCACCCACTTAATAAAAGTTTAAAATAATGTCCTTAGAAAACAGTAAATATGTAAGCCTGGTGCAAAGTGGGAATAAGTCTTTTCCTGAATTGTGTACAAAGTAATTGATGAATGATCCATAAAATCATTGCAGAGTCACTTCTTTGTAGCCTTCTATTTGTTCACTTTTCTCTTTTCTAGGGCCAGAGAAATTAGTCTTTTTGAAGAGGCTCCAATAAAATCTATATGGAAATAAGCAAAGAAATAATAACCGTTACCAGAATCTGGATCCAGAGCTGTAGTTAGTGATTTCTGCTTTCAAGGCATTTTAAGATATTTGAATTATTTATTACTACATGTGAGAAGTATTTTTTCTTAATAAGCCATCAGTGAAAGATAATGAAAGTGACAAGATCTGCAACAAATTTCCATAAAGATTAAGTACTTGAATTAAAATTACTGTTCTCCAAATACACAAAACATACATACGACAGCTGTGCTTATTGTTCTCTTCCAATAGTGCAGAATAAAGCTACACATACCTATTTAAATTATTTTTTAAAATTCTTTTTCACTGGGTTGTTCTTGTACCTTACTGTCTCTGAACTACAAGTAAGGACTTGCATCCTAAAGTCTACATTCAGGTTTCTGAAATGTTTCCAAGGATTTTTAACTTGGACCATGCACAGAGTTTTTGCCCTGAACAAAACTTGCTTTTCAAACATTTTCAGTGTGAAGGCTTAAAGGACATAAATAAAAAATGGTGCATTGTAAATGATAAAGTGTTATCAAGGCTGCAGTGACAATGCAATGAGCAATAAAGTGGATAGCTGACTGTCTGTAAAAGTCCTTCACAAAATCCAGTGCATGGTTTTTTGAGATGTGTGCTGTGGAATGGATGTTTTTAAGATGCCTAATCTCTGAAATAACTTGGTTCACTTTTGGTACTGTTGCACAAGCTGCCATGCTCAGCTGTGCATGCCCTTTCCTTCAAGGAGATAAGAAGACTGATGTTTGGATTTATAGTTCTTGTTTCTGGGTTAATCAGTCAAAGTGAATGTATTGGATTCCTGACAAAATTTGCAATTGAACAGAGAGTATTCTTACTGGACTGTGTTTATTCATTACAATGATATGTATTCATTGAGTTTGAGTTCTTTCAGACTGCAAAAGGGTCACCAGTATTTTTTAGTTAAAGTCAAATGTGCTATCATGCAAAAAACAGTTCCAGCTGTACTTTTGTATTCCTCTTCTCTTAACCTATCTTCATTCAGGGTGGTATTTGTAAGAAGATGATCTAACCAGAAAAATCTAACACTATAAACTGTACACTGAAGGAGGTCTAATCCAGATTTTATTATTTTCACATAATATTTTCTAGTGTGGAATCAGTTTCTGTGTGCACCCTCCATAGGATATAAAAGGAAAGTAAAACTGGCTGACTTAAATCACCATAATAGATTTACATTATAATTAATGACAAGGCAATCTATTATTGAAGAAGAGAAGGGTCAGTGGAGGGTTAAGGCAAAAATTTTATCATACTGTTAATCAAGTCTTTTCTAAGAACTTAAAGGTCTTAATGGAAAGGAGGGGGAAAGGAAAGAAAAAAAAGAAGAACAAAAAACCCCCCAGGAATGAGTAACAACAAAACTGACATAAATTTCTTTCTGTTAAGGATAATAATAAAATCCCTGCATATCTTCATATTTGAGTTGTTAATGTTTAATTTTTGTTTAACTTCTTGATAGAAATCTGTCTTAGTTCAACTTAATTATAAAACATCAAGAAAGGAATTCAAAATGGTTTTAATTCATCAGTCTGTGTAATGACTTTGTAATACTAAACTGGCATATGATGCTTTTGGGACAGAAGAATTTGCAGCATCAGCCAGTCAAAGGTTCTAACTCTGCAATTTCAATGCTGAATTTATCACTTTTGGCACTGATGTCAACCATACGTCAATGCCTGCTCATGCGATGGGGACTAGCTGAATTTAGCCTATTAATTCAAGGCCATAAAGAAAGTATATTTAGCTCTAATACTAAGTTATTTAAAGTTACAGGCAGTGTAGTAGATGGCTAACAAGGTTGTTTAGCTGGAGATGTATTATCTATTTACAAGGGCTACTGATGACTTTGTAACCTACAAGTGGTAAAGACATCATTTTTTATCATAGAAAATGTACAGTGGGCAAAAACAAGACAGTCAGAAAATAAAAGAGGTCACCTGTGCAGGAATCTACCACCCTCCCACTCCTCCCTGAATTGAACAAAGACTATCTAACAGCCTTTAAAGGTCCTCCATATAATGCATCTTCCTATTACATCTCTCTCTCTTTATGAGTGAAGAAACCTTCACAAAGGGCACAAGATTCTGTAACAGTATTTATGTTTTATGTGGAGGAATGTTCTCAATTACAGAACCACAGAACAGAATTAGAGAATTACTGAATTCATGTTGGAAGGGACCTCAGAAAGTCTCTTGTTCAACCTCCTCCTCAAAGCAGGACCAGCTTGGATACCCAGGACTTTTTCCAGTCACACCTTGCAAAGCTCGAGAATACACAGCTGCCCTGGGCTACCTACCCCACTGCCAGGTGTCCTCTTGGGGAGAAAGCCTCTCTTTGTATACACTCCAAAACTCTTATCTATTGTCGCAATGCCATGCATTGCTGTGAAGGCACCAACTGCACCTCCCCAGACCCCTCTCTGAAGACACTGAGGGCTGATGTTGTGTCTCTGAGGCTATCCTCTGGTGGAATCAATCCTGTTCCCATAGCCTCTCCTTGCAGGACAAGGTTCCCATACCTAACCAGCATGGTAGTCTCCCCTGACCTCACCCCAGTTTATTCAGATCTTTCCTGAATTTGGGGTTTCAAAATTGTACACCTATTCCCTTGCATGAGCAATCCCTGCCCAGGGTATGACTTTCATTAGTCCCTGTTGACTTTGTTTTGTCTTCTGCTGTTTTTTTCCTCCAGCTTGTCTTGACCTCTCTAAGTGGCAACCCTGCTCTCCAGGGTATCTACTGGCACCCAGGTTTTGTGTCACTTGTAGACATAAAGGAATAGATGATTCCAACACCTCCTCCAGGTCATTGACGAAAAGATCCCTCAGGCATTCCACTTCTTATCAGTTTCCCAGCAGAACCTTAACCACTGCCATCAGAGACTTATCATTCCAGTAGACTTTTGTCTATGTTAATCTCCATTATTCTATAATAGATACAAAAATACAGCATAAAGTTGAAGTAAAGTTTTAAACCTGTTAGTCCACTCGTAGAGTAGCTAAAATTGCCGATATCCCTTTTTATGCTGTTGCCTTATTTCTCCTTGTTGCACAAAATTACACTTGGATGAAACAAAAAATGATGGTCTGTGGCGTATAAAATACCACTTTAATTCTGTGAATTATTCACTCAGCTTCCATTTTTTGCTCGATTCAGTGACAGCTGTTTCAACTTTTTTAGAAACTGTGTTGTAAACCTAATTGACTAAATTACTTCCACAAATATTCATAAATGCATGAAAAGAATTTTTGATGTCTCATCTGTATTACACCTTCAAAGTTCCCTAAAATCTTGATTTTGCCACAACTCGGTTGTTTTTGTTCATATTACCTTTTCAGGCAGCTTAAACATCTGCATCCAGGTTGATATCAATCTGAGAAGGTCTATGGCAGACAGCATCATGGTTCTTCCAGGAGAGCCAGATCCATGCATTATTTATTCTCTTCCACAAAAAGGGAAAGAGAAGCAATTCAAGGCTGCTCAGGGTTTCATGTGTTCTCATATCCCAGGTTTGAAAATGTGGTTTCAGTGTGGCTCCTGATAAGTTGCCAGCAAGTAACCTTGGTCTTGGGAACATGAAGATGTGGTATAGACACATAGTGATGAGGTGCTTTAGAGTGGTAAAGAAACAGAAATTTTTGATAGCAAATTTTATTTATAAAAGGAAGAAGCAAGGAAAGAAGGAGAATTTTATATGTAAGTTCATACTGAGAGAAGCATAATACATTATTTCTCTTGGGGCATCACAAGAAATATGCAAAAATTGCCTGTTTTTTCCAATATTACTATGATGCTCTAAAGATATAGATGAAAATATACACAATATTATGTATAAATAATAAATATATGCAAAACAAAAATACAACAAATATATATAAATACTGCAAACAATGTCTCATTGGAGAAGACAATTGACATTTTTCTCCCTCATGAGAGGAATCACATGTTTAGGTTTTATCAGGATTTGAGTCTTAATCATTAGATTCTTAAGGATTTTATTCAATCACATGAGAAATGGTTTCAGAGTTAACAGTTTTTACCCCTGTAGCAACTCTGTATTTTCCTTTTCCCTTTTTAATTAATTTTTAAAAAAAAAACCCTTATCATAGAGTAGAATCATAGAATGCTTTAGGCTGGAGGTCATCTGGAACTTTTTTTCTAATATCCACCCTAAATCTCTCCTTGCCTAGCTTAAAACCATTACTCCTGGACCTGTCCTTNCCTGGATTCCTCCCAGGATACCTGTTCGTGTTTCAGCTGTTTGTGTAATTTCATCTTGTTCCTTAGTTCCACCAGCAGTTCTTGACCCAGCCATGCCAGTCTCTCTCCTTTCTTGCCTGATTTCCTGCACATGGGTATTGAGAGTTCTTGTGCTCTATGGAAAGCCTCCTTCAAGATCTGCCAGCTCTGCTCTGCTCCTTGATCTCTGAGGACTGCCTCCCAAGGGGTCCCATTGAGCAACTCTTTGAAGAGCTGGAGGTTTGCTTTCCTAAAGTTCAGGATGTTGACTTTGCTTTTCATCTGTCCTATACCCCTTAGCACAGGGAACTGAACCAGTGCATGGTCACTGCAGCCCAGGCTGCCTCCAATCTTGATGTCCCCAATGAGTTCACTTGCGTTGGTCACCATTAGGTTATATTCCACAATTTTTTCCATTTTCATGAAAGATCTCAATTTTTCATTATCACGAGAAATAAGAATCTCAGAAGTACTATTTAAAATAATAGGTTGGCTTTCTATGAACAAGCATTGACTTCAAAGCCTAAAAGCTTTCAGACAGATGGAAAATGTAATATTTTCTTTCATGGGACAGGTGAATCTTCCTTTCTGGAACGTACAGCAACAGGTATTTTATCATTGCCATCAGTAGGCAAAGGATTAATTGCTGTCACTGTTCATACTATGGTACCTTGTGAGGTACAAATTACATTTCTCCAACCTCAGCACCTTAATCAAAACCAACATGATCAGAGCTCATATTAATCTGCTGCAGCCAGCACCAGTCTTTCTATTACAAATGAATGCAAGGTCAGCAGCATGGACTTCTGAAAGGAAGGAGCAAGCTTATCAGGAAAATGCACATGGTGAGGTCCAGAAGCAATGACAATGTGAAAAATCAAGTTAACATCCAGTAAAAAGGCATGCACATTGCAGCGCTGTCGCCTTTCTGTCAATTTGTTCCATGCTGAATCAAAACAGGGATTTGTGTGTGTCTCAAGTGCCCACAAGCTCCTGGTAATTTGTCTGCAAAATATCTGAACTGCTATTAAATGGACAGATACAATACAAAAGAAGCACTCTAAGTATGGATGTACAAAGGAGTCTTTCCCTTAACAAATTAAGCTGAACTGTAAAAACACCATATTTGATAAACAGTTTTATGTACACTTCAGGCATACCTTCTGTTTTATATGTCTCTTCACACTCTGGTTGGGCAGTCACACTTTCAACTGCTTATGAGGAAACTAAGGTGAGTTCACTCGGTGAGAGTCATATGGCTGAACTTTGGGTAATATCTCTAGCTTAACCAAAGGGTTCGTTCATGAAGATTTATCTGCCAGGTTGCTGAGGAAAATGATCTTACAACACTCAGCCTATACTTTTTCTAAACATGAACCTGCTGGAACCGTTCTTTAAGAAGTGTATTTTCATCTTGAAAAGATGAGCACTGTCCTTCCAGCCACATTATCTTTAAGACTATCAGAAAATTCTAGGAAAAATATTGAGCTGATTTACAATCACAGTAACAATACAAGGCAGAATAGTTTAATGGTTTGAGAGGACAATTAATCATAAACTCTACGGAAATGTGGTGAAGGACATAATGTAAAGCTGTGCAAGGTGAAAACACTTAACGTAGGGGTTCAATTATGCTCTTGTTGAGAAAAATCTTTGGCCAAATTTTTAAACCTACCTACCAGAATTTGAGCATCTAGATTTGTATTTTTATGGTCGCATATATCTTTTATATATGTCTATATGATATATTTGAGATGTCATGAGATATATATATTTGTTATCATATATATCATTCCACTATATAAAAATAAGTCGAGCTTTGGACACTTAAGCATATATAGATAGCTGAAGTTTTAGTTTATAGTAAAATAATTCCTTAATGAAAATTCAGCTGTAAAAAGTAGAGGTTTCTGATGCAAGATACTGGCTGGCTGATTGATGTCTTCCTTTCAGGAGCAGGTAGTCTCAGTCATTCGTGGGCTGCCTGTCTCTACATAGCTGAGATGCTCTTGACTTCATAAGAAAATCAAAATGTATTTTAGTTTCCATCCGCTCTAGAAAGTTCTGCAGAACTGTTAATAAAAGCTTTAAATATTGCCCTTAGTCAAAATATTACAGGCATGTCAAAAAAGGCCAATGTCACTAAGCATCTGCAGCAGTTCAGGAAATGTCTGTTTCACAGTTCCCTTAGATGGGAAAAAAATACTTTAAATAATCTGATGAGAATGTAATAAAATAAATACTGAACAAGCAAACAAGTTCATTTTGAAACTGAAGATTTTGTCTGTTTATAAGGAACGCAGCACAGCAGACCACCAGCTGTGACAGAGTATTCAGACTCCACATACATATGTATTAATAAAACAGTGAATTTTAACTAAATATTGTCCATAAGATAACTATATAGAATAAAAAAATCTCAGCCTAGGTGAAATGTAATATAACTGTGCAAAACCAACAGATGTATTTACTTTTTTCATTGCTTGGATAGGTGTCATTTGCAAAAAGTACAGAAATTAACTGCAGGAGGATTTGTTCCTGTAGAAAATTGTTCCTGTAGAAAAATAACATCAGGTCCGTGTTCAGAAGTCAGCATTCCACTCTTGAGCTGCAGTGGAATCTCTTCCTTAAGCAGTACACTTAGAAACCCTTGTGTAGCTCAACACAGAGCTTACTCCTGGAGCTGCAGTTAAGGTTGAGTTTGTTAACCAGGACACGCAGCTGTCAAGGAAAGTTTAGCAAGATGAAATTCCCGATGAGTACAGGCAAGAGCATTCCAGGAAACACAGAAATTGAGCCCTGCTGAAGATAACGACTTATCCCCATATGTCTCAAATGTACAGGGAACAAGGAAATACTATTAATTCTCCGTGGTATGTTTCCACTTACTAATATCCCTGGAGCAACAAGATAGCAACTTTGCAGCAGCACTAAACTTCCCCTTGTTTATTTTCTTCACCTGAGTTCAACCAAGCTGCATGGTCTAATGCCTGTGTCAAACTAAGAAGCTTGAGGGAAAGCCACTCATTCATGGAGTGCTGAGGAGGCTATTTTTACTTCAGTGCAGGCTGGACAAAAACTCCCTGATTTTTTTTTCTTTCTCCCCAGTGTCTAGCAGAGCCTTGTGACATAGGCATGCCAGACTGTACAAGCTTCAGAGAAGCCAAGGCCACTCATTTAATGAATGCTGACTGTGCAAGTATTGGCTCTATAACCTTTCTGATCTACTTTTATGAAGCCACTGATGTTAAAACATGAATTTGAAGCAATATGTGCTGCTACTCTTGCTGTTTCCCTGTTTAAAAATTAACAGGAGCTCATAAATTTATAACCATTAAGAGGCAGGCTGCTACTGAAATGTAATCGAAGGTTTAAATTTGCAGTGAGAAGCTTCCATCTTGCAGGTACAGAACAGAAGGAGATTTTGCTCCAAGAAGTGACCCCTGTGCTGTGTTGGAGGATTGTGCAGCAGCCACAGAGGAGTCAGTTCAGGGTTGTTGTTATGGGAAAGTATACTGCAGATTTTCCACAGGAAGAATATATAACAGGTTTTCACTTATCTAGCAGAAACTTTTTTATAAAGCTTTCCTGTATATAAAAACCCCTCTTGTCTTAGACATTAAATTTTGCTAGACTATGTTCTTCTGTATGCTCTATTTTATACTGTAGTACTACATTTATGAAACAAGGAGATGACATGCTTAGCTTATGGGAGTGGTATTTTTAACCTTGAACTGTAAATCTCATAACGTAGTAAAGAAAGGCTTTAAAATTGTTATTAAAATCTGGCAGTTCTATTCAAATATTCTTCTCTGAATAGCAAACGCTCTTTGTTCCTACTCACAAATTTCCTTGAAGAAAAAGGCAGCCATATTAGAGCATGCAGAGTAATCCAATGACTGCTTTAATTCTCCTTGATCCTTCTTTGCAAGGCAAACAAAAATAAACCTAAACAGAAAAATGAGCTTACAATATGTCACAACATAGTCTTTCCATCATATGATTTTGTGTATATGTGGGAAAGAATATGTAAGACATATTCTGCTGTAACTTCAGATATTACCTATAATATCATATTAATAAATGTGAGATGCTGAGCCTTAAAATCCACATGTGTATTTGTATCGATTCCATCTTTATGATGTTTCAGAAACCAAAATTACATTCCTTAGGAGGAATTTGACAATTATTATGCCAGCTGCTAAACATGCACTCTGCTGTGAGGTGTACTCCCTACTTCAGCAGAAGTACCTGCCTGACTGTAAGATACCAGTCTTTGGTGTGGAAGAGTGAGTTCAGCTTAGTGAACACTTTAGCTAACATGTCAAAATAACATAAATGTTGTCTATCTTATTTACAGTCACTCTTCAGAGACTACTTTTTTGGGGGCTTTCAAATGCTGAATCTCTCCTTGCCTAGCGAATGTATTTCTTTCATGTGTAACGTGTTCTAAGATATACCTAGCTAACATAGGCATTAAAACATTTTTCAAAAAAGTTACAAATACCTGAATATGCCAAAATGGAAAGGCTGCAATATTTCCTTGTGAAAGATATGAAAAAACCCTGTCTTTGAAATGTGCTGAGCATTTATTTTTGCTTGCTTGTTTGTTTCTTTTTTTTCTCTTCTTGTCTTTTTTCTTTTTTTTTGGTTTTGCTTTTTTTTTCAGATTGAAGATTGAAACAAGGAAAACAACCACTTAATGCCATTGATCAAATCACGCTTTGGAAGTGGGCCCTAGATTAATAGGTTTAGGAATGTTCCTCTAAATTACAAACATCTGTAATGATCCTCCAAGGACAAACAGGGCGCTCTGGTTCAATGAGTACGTAATGAAATTGTTGTATAGACCTCCTTATCAGCCTGCAAAAGTTTGCTGGTGCTGCAGGACACTCTGCCCCAATGTCCTGGCAAACCACTGTTGGCTTATCGCTGTAATTTCCCCTATGTGTTTGTAAAACCCCTCTATGTAATATTTATATTCACTTTTTAAAAGCAGACTTATTAGAATCTGTCGCTTTGCCTGTTGTTAAAGTGTTCTCATACACGGCTTGACATTGCTGTAAATATAAATGGTTTCAACAATCCTATTTTTCAAGTTCTGGCTGCAATAGATATCTTTGTGGAATATTTTATGCTCCAAGATATGTTAGACAAAATTAAGTCTGGGTTCAGAATGAAAGTGTTTTATGTATTATAGTGCACTTACTATCCCTCCAGATCAATGCAATCGTTTTTTGGTGTTGAGTACAAACATACAAACTGTTTCAAATCAAATCAAGGTGTTACCTTATTACCTTCCTCCATAATTCTTTGTGAATTGAAACAGCATTTTAAAAGACTAGGTAATCTCTTAAAAAAAAAAAAAAAGATAATTTTTTAAACACTGCACTACTCAAACTGACCAAAATTGAAAATACAGAATTACAGTTGTGGCAACCAGCTGTTACTTCTTCATAAAAGGTTTAGTTCAAGGAAGACTGGATCTGTGGTACGAGAACATTTTCATCTGTAATTCCTGAAGAGTAGCTTTTAAAAAAAACCCTGATAGTCTGGGGGATCCTTATCTGATTTGGTTTTCTGAACCTTTTGAGAACCCTCCTGTTCTATCCCTTAAGAAGAAAAGCATATATATATCAGACTTCTTTCTATGCAGAGATGAAGTGGCCTTTACATGACTGGCTTTTAATATGGGACTTGAATCTGACAAGCAGGGGCAGTTTTATTGCAGACCAAATTAACTCCAGTCCCCACAGATTGCTGACTTGCAGGAGTAGATCCTTCCTGTTCTGCATCACCTGCACAGTGTGGTGTTTGGATCTGTCCTCAGAGCTGAGTCACAGTGATGTTAAATGGCCCTGTGGATAGAAGGAGAGACTTGTTAAGCATTAGGGAAGTAGCATATACAATAAGAAAACGCAAGATGTATGCACTGAAGAAATATTCAAGTTCCCAGGACGTGTCTTTAGTGTGATAGAAATACCATAGAGAAATGTTTATAACTATCTTATTGAATTTTTGCTCTAATTGATGCAGGTCTGAAATATGACATTTTGGGTTTTGTTTCAGAATACTGAAAAAATGATCAGAGGATTCTGAGATTTCATTCTTAATGTCAATTTTCAGGTTGGATAAGAGTCACCTGCATTTATTGTGCATTTTCTAGAAAGAGAGTAAATAATATTTTATCTTGCTAGACTATAGAAAAGTTGAGTTCTCTTCTTTAATCTATCATATTGTTCACAACACAGGTAGGCTTTAAAACAACCAGTTAAGAGATAGAGGAAACCAAATATTTCAACAACAATAATCAAGATTAAACTCTTCTCTTCCTAAGAGCTGCTAAAGAGGTTTATTCCCCATGTCATCACTTGAGGTGTCCTCCATGCTGTGTTCATAATAGATTTATACTATGTTTGGAATCTGAATCTGTATTTCAGTCATTGATATTTAATATAACCAAGTAAAACTCTCCTTGTCTACGTCACAAAGACTGCTTTTCAAAGAATTTTAATATAAGTGCATGTGAAGTTGATCTACCAGACAGAGACTGTGGTCTAGGCAAACTCTACTTAAGAATTAATTTCCACAATCACTCAAGTTACTTACTTCACACATACTCTATGAGCCTGAAAGTGACACATGTCTAGCAGATCTCATGACAGTATAGGTACATTGACTTATGATATAATTTTTGTGAAAATGAGCTCATTTCCCATCCTTTTAAGGGCTTCTAGATCAGAAATATAGTTGTCTTCAAGTACCTTTGTTTCAAAATCAAATTAAAACTTTGTTTTCTTTGCAATCTTTGTATTGTAGCATCTAAATACAAAAGATAATCCTCCTTTGACTATCAACCTATTCAGACTAGATGGCTATAGATTTTTTAATTAGATGAGATGGATGCTACTTTATGTACTCAAGATCATGGACAACATAATTAATCACAAAACCAAAATAAAGCAGAAGCTGTACAAGAGTTTCACTAACAACGCTGATTTGAAAAATGGCTTCATTGTTATTGCAAAAACTTTATTATGGAAATAATGACAAGACTGGGATTTACCCAAGATCACTTTTACATACAACTCCCCAAGTGTTGCATCAAGAATGGTTGCAAAGAGAAAATGTTCTTGAAGATATCTATAAAAGGTCAGCTATAATTCTATTGTCACGCAGAATCACCACTAGCTGTTAAGAGGCAGAGCTGCCTTTTGCAAATGTAAATGTTAAATCACTCTTGGATTTGCATTTCAACTACCCAGTACCACTGAAAAAAATCATAGAATAACAGTATTATAGAACGGTCTGGATCAAAAGGGGCATTCAAAGATCAAAGAATCACAGATTGAAGGGGTTGGAAGGGACCTCTGGAGACATCTTGTCCAACTCCCCTGCTAAAGCAGGCTGCATAAGAATGCATCCAGGTGGATTTTGGAAGTCTTCAGAGAAGAAAACTCCACAACCTCTCTGGGCAGCTCCAGGTCTCTGACACCCTCTCAGGAAAGAATTATTTCCTGGTGTTGCGGTAGAACTTCTTGTGTTCCAGTTTGTGTCCGTAGCCCTTTATCCTATCACTGGGCACCACTGAAAAGATATTAGCCCCATCCTCTTGACACATATCACCTAGTCTAATCCTCTTGTCATCTTCCACTAGATTAGGTTTCTCAAAGCCCTATCCAAGCTGACCTTGAAGACTTCCAATGATGGGACATCCACAACGTCTTTGGGCAATCTGTTTCAGTGTTTCACCAACCTCATTATAAAAAATTTCTTCCATATGTCAAGTCTAAATCTACCTGCTTTCAGTTTAAAACCATTACCCTTTATGGAATGAAAGGGCAAAAGAATTTGGAGTATCAAACCTCTAAACTGAGAATAATTTAACTAGTCTAGGAAATAAGCTAGTTTAAAAGCAAAATGAAACACTAAAGTTGACATATAACTTAAAAAGTTTATAACAATGTTTAAGCAGCCTAATGTCAATTAGCTGATAAGATAATAATGAAATTTAACATACTACCTATGTTAACAGTAAAACCAAAGATTTTATTTGTTGCTATAGATGTTTTTAAACGTTTCAATTAATTACTTTTTTTGCTGTGAATTTAGATAGGTAGCAACATCACAGAGCATAGGTTGACTTCATGCCTAGTTAATCTGACATTAAGTGAAGATTTAGAGGATGTACCAACCACAAATGGAGGGGTGAAATCAGAAGAATCTCATCACAGAATGACATACAGCTGGAAGAGGACATTAGGAGTGCCAAGATGTCATTCTTCGAGTATATGAGTGGCCTGAAGAAGGCTGAGACTGAGGTCTGATAGGCAATAAAGAACAGCTGTTCACAAGCAGCTCTAAAGCTGAAAGTTTTGACATCCTCTGGCCACTGGTTTTGTTGCAACTGTATGCATACGTGTGTTTCACTGCTGTGTATAGGTACATACACATTTACACTATATGTACAAATATTTATAATATGTATCCACATTATATAGATCTATGTGTAGACTAGGAATATTATGCATGTGATGGAAGCATTTAGAAGACTGACAAATCAGTCTGCTTCAAACTTCAGAGCACCACTCCACGACATTGACACTCATTAATAACACACACAGACAATGGTGAGTGCTTAATCATTGTCAGGCATTCTCATCACTTATGCAAACAAATAAGCCCTTAAGAAGATTATGATAAACTAGCTTTGTGTATACAATGACATGGAGCTGATGCATATAGAGAGTGCTTTGATGGTCTTAATGACCANGACTAACCACACCCCTTCTAATACCCCCCAGAATGCCATTGGCCTTCTTGGCCACAAGGGCACAGTGCTGGCTTATGGTCATCCTGCTGTCCACCAGAACCTCCAGGTCCCTCTCTCCTACACTGCTCTCCAGGTGATGCAGCTTAGACTGGAGTGGGTGACCTCCTTCTCCCCTTCTTTCCTCTTTTCTGCTCCTAAGCCCCCTTCCTGAAATAAATGGGGTAGCTCCAGCTGCTCTCAGTATAGTTAATCTTAAATCAAGGATCAGGATTTCTCTGGTTTCACCACACATCTTTCCCACATGCTCTATAAACTCAGTTCTTGCAGAATTAAGCACTTAAACATCCTTTCCAGCACTTCCTTTGAATGACTATGCTGTGTCTCCATTTGCCCACTTACACTTAAATATTAATTATGCATTTATACTCAATGTTTTACAAAGTGCTTGCTGCTGTTAGTGTATGCTTTAGAAGTGTTAGTTTTACAAAATGCTTATATACTGCCACAATTAAGCTATTTCACTGAGTTTACATCTGATTTCAAGCCAAGAAAGTATGAATTCTACCTTTTTTAGTCTACTATTAATTCATGGGTGCAATAAACCTCTGATTTGGCTACAGTTTTTGTTAACAAGGTCATCTAATACAATTAGTAAAAGTTATGAGACAATAGGTAATCAGTCTGCAGCACAGAAAGCCTGGCAAGAAGCTATGTGAGAAGCTAGTTATTTTCTAGTGGAAGGTTGTGGTGAAATGCAAACCCATGCCAAACCATTCAAACCTCATGCAACATAATAGGGAATAGTTGATAAGTATTTGGATTATAGTAAGGTTTTTGATTCAATTTGAAATATATTTTCATATTTTAAAAATACAGTCATATAATTATGTAATAGTGTCATAGAAGTGTTACATATTGTTACAGAAATGATGTAAAGGTGATCAGAAGACTGTACTTAAAATAACCATAGATGTTTTATTTTCATCAGGGAAGTACATATCAAGTAAGATTGTGCAAAGATCAGCAATATTTTCATTAATTACGGGGATGACATAACGAACAATGTTCACTTTTAAATTAGTAGTTTAATCAATCTGAGGTGGCTTAAAAGGACCCTGGAGAATGGATTAGAGTTCAAAATGGATTAAAATCAGACAAAATTCAATAGGTTTTTGACTACAAAGAAAAAAAGATCTGAGATTATAGTCAATGACTAACTGAGTATGATCTAGCAAATTGCACAGTTCCAAAAAAGACAATTGTCATAGGAGGTATAATGTAGCCTGCTAGATTAGTGAGGTGATTATTCTATTCAGCTTTGTCAAAGTCTCTTTTGGTCCTTCCAGATACCAGACTTCAAGGTCTTATAAGCTATATAAATTATATAAGCCTGGATATCCTCTCCTTTGAGAACATTTCATTATTCTCTGATCAGTAAAAACTGGAAGCCCTCCTCTAGTCACAGAGGAATTTTTTCTCGGTTTTTAAAGTCACATGACTGAGTGGATTAATTTGTCATGTCCAATCAAGACAGACATTTATTAGTGGTTATGAATTAGTAGTACTAACTAGTACATTTAGGTGATGTTAGGCAATTCATTAACAGTGGTAACTCCTGTTAATAATGAGTGTATGCACCAGATGCTGTTTTGACTCATGAACAACTGATTATGTATGAATATAAATATAAGCTATATTCTTTTGAGATTGACAGTGGTGTGTTTTAGGTCTAAGTTAAAAAAAAATTGGGTGTTGTGTTGTTGCTTTTTGGTTTTGTTTCCTTTGGCCTTTCCAATGTATTAACATGAATCTACCCACATTTCAAGTCCAGATGAATCACAGGCTGATAGAATGGCTTGGGTTGGAAGGGACCTTAAAGTTCATCTAGTTCCATCCCCACTGCCATGAACAGGGACACCTCCCACTCTAACATTGCAAACAAGTGTTAGAGAATTCTTTTACAGACGACTTTTTCAGTATCACCACTAGACGAGGTTGCTCAGAGCTGCATTCAACCTGACCTTGAACACTTCCAGTGATGAGGCATCCACAACTTCCCTGGGTAACCTGTGCCAGTGTCTCACCACCCTCATAGTGAACTTCTTCCTTATATCTAACCTAAATCTACCCTCTTTAAATTTAAAACCATTACTCCTTGCCCTATCACTATATTCCCTGATAAAGAGGCCCTTTCCATCTTTCTTGTAGGCCTCCTTTTAAATACTGGAAGGCTGCAGCAAGGTCTCCCTGGAGCCTTCTCTTCTCCAGGCTAAAGAACCCCAACTTTCTCAGCCTGTCCTCATAGAGGAGGAGCTTCATCCCTCTGACCGTCTTTGTGGCCCTGCTTCAATTACATTATGGCTGAACGGTTGTTACAGACACTGTTATAGCACTTGCAAAGCCTTGCAATGTTTTCTTTCAACGGAGCAATCATTAATTCATTCAAAATTCATTAAAGCCATTGTGTTATTTTGCTTGATATTCATCAAGACAGCATGACTCCATATGCCCCTAAAATTTCCTTTCAGCTCTAATGTACAAGCAATTAAAATAGGTAAGGTAATCTGAAGTCTTATGTATGGTTCAATCCAGTCAAATAAGATCATCAGTAGATGAATGCTGAATTAATGATGGTATGAGAAGGGAAGAAAAGGAAGCAAAGAATGAAACACAGAGGGCAGAGAACAAATTGTTATTCTCTAGTACAAGTTCATATGTGTGATATGTTTACAAGTTTGTGTGTAAAGGGAAAGATATACTGAATAGCAGTACAGCTTTTCAAAAATTGCTAATTCTTGTGATACTTAGAAGCATGTGACATATACTTAGAAATACATCTTCATTTCCTCTTCTGGTAAAAAGTGGGAAATGTGACTTTCTGTTAAAATGAAAGTCCATGGCAAAAAACTGTACTTAAAGTGCATGTCCCCAGATGTAGTTTAACCCCACAGAGGGGTCAGCTTCAAGCTTGACTGTTTTCTTACCCGTACTCTGCTAGTGAAAGTTTCATCCTCTTGAGAAGGTTTGACACTTCTGCTTGAGCCCTACTTCAGACTGTCTCTGCATACGTGATGTCCATCAAGCCGGGAGTCCTGTGCTGTTAGGGGGTTGTGTGTGTGCACAAGCATTGTATTTTTGGAGCCATATAAACTTTTTATTCTGTGCTTCCATGGTTTTTATGAAGACTGAGTTACCATGACCTTTGCAATCTTTTTTTCTTGTAATTTTCTAAATTCAAAGTCTTCTTTGAATCATATGAATTTTCCCTGGTTTGTATTCACACGTATGCAGAATGAGTCACTCTTTTTGCTTCAAGGAAACCCGTCATGAACACACAATCCTAAGTGGATGACAGCATTTTACACTCCACCTGTGTAGGTGTAACAGATTGCCCAGGTGTAAATGAGCAACAAGCCTGGCCATGTATGTACATCTGAATCAGTTCCATAATCAATTTCTGTATTTAGTTGATGGCACTTCTAGGAGGCTTTTTACTCAAATACTTTGTAACTTATCTTCTGTCAGCCTTAGAAATGCAAGTATTAGAGCTCAATAAACAAGAAGAATAATCAGTATGTACTCAATGAAACCTGAATTAATTTAGGCTCCATTTGCTGTACACAAAACAGCTGAGTGACAAAATTTATCAGTTGTAATGTGCGAGAAATTATTGGTGAACTTTATATAATTCATTTAGTGGATAATGAATATGTCCAAAACCCAAATATGTTGCTGCCAGGGTTGAGTAATTGCATCTATGTAACTTAGGCTGGTCTGCTATAACTGCCTTTTAGTATTCTGACGTGAAATGCTAAGAGAATAAGTGCATAATTCAGAAATGTTTATTTTATATTAAAAGGCATTTAAAAGCTTCCTAGATTAGAGTTTCTAATTGGATGCAATGGCTTTAAAAAAATTACTCTCTGAAATTCTCTTATCATATACTTAGGGTTTGAAGATGCAGCTTGTCCTTTATCAGTGATGCAGAAAAAAATGATCTGTGGCTCAGTCAATCTGCCGTGATGCTGTTGGATTTGAGACATGTAAGCTGAAATTTCCAAAGGCAGACATAGTTTAGTGGCTGACTGCCTTTGTGATTTTCTTCCCGTTTTTTCATCCCATAACCTGTGGTTACTTATTACATTCTGTCAGTCTGAGTAGGAGGGCATTTATCTAAGTCCCTTATTTACTGTTTTTTCAGCAGACCTGAAACACAGAGGTCTCCTGCTGCTACTCAGGGTTTCAGGGAAGTATTTCCCTTCTCCCCTTGGCTCTACTCTGCAATTCTTCTCTTTGATGAAAGGAATGTTTCCCTGCCTCAAACTTAACGACGTTCACAATCATGATAAATAATGATGATTTTTTAACATGCACCCTCTGCTTTTAAGTGAGACTGTGTTTTTTCTTAACACAATCACAAAAACTGAAGTGAGATTTTTCAAGAGAAAAGAGTCAGGTGTGTTCTTTGGTCACGAAGGCTCTGTTAGAACAGGGAGGATCAGTGTGCACCTCACCAACAGTTTGCACTCTCTCCATCTGCCAACATGACGACAGAACAAAGCCATGATCTGAGTATAAAGGAAAACAATCGAGAAGTTAAAATTTTAACTCTGATTTAGAACTTATGTTTAGTGGTACCTGCATTTTTCCACTATTTGGGTAGGGAACTTGTTTATGCATGTTTATGTTGTCCTAATTACCTGTTTTCTTATGCTACACTATCTATATATATTTTGGATCTATTCAGATGCAACTCATTTAAAATGCCATTAAAAGTGGGCTATCTTCTAGCCCATGACACAATCTAAAAAATAAACAAGCAAATAGGGAATTGTTAATTTAAAGGGACTTATATAGGGATGAATATTGGACAAAGATACAGTATAACATAAATACAGATCGTATCTTACATATTGGACTAACTTCTGAATAAGTATACTGTAAAGCTAATGTTAGTAAAACAGCTAGGGAGACAAAAAAAAAATCACATAAAAAAAAATTGAAGCAAANCCCTCCTCTGGACTCACCCCAACAGGTCCATGCTCTTCTTGTGTTGGGGACTCCAGAGCTGGACACAGTACTCCAGGTGGGGTCTCAGGAGAGCAGAGTAGAGGGGCAGAATCACCTCCCTAGACCTGCTGGCAACATTAATGTTGTCAAAAAATTTCTTCAGTAATCACAGTATTCCTCCCTCTTTAGTAAAGACACTGTCCAAAAGGATCTCATGACAGCTTAAAGAAAAATTCCTTTTCACACATTTAGATGAAAATCTGACGTCTTTTTTCTCACATTGGTTCTTTTTCTGTGCCTTTCTGTAAGATGCAATGCCATAATTTATACTTGTCCTATGTGATAATCTATACAATTATTTGCCTTATCTCTGTTCCTTCATATAATTCATACTTTATATAAGGCTTCTTGGCATCAGGAAGACCACATTTTGAAGTAGTCCAAAACATTCTTCACTTCATCAATCAGAATTTGGGAACAACCTTTGGTTTTCCAGGTTTTTGGGTTACCAAGGACCTAACTGGCATTGAAATTAATCTTAAGTGTCAGAAAATTCTGTCCTGTGAGACTGAGAGGAGTCAGTGTGAGCACTTGAAAGTTAGCCTGAATGATTAATAACACCTTATTGTAGTTAATAACTGCTTTTTCTTCTAGATGACACGTTATCTTAATTTTAACAAATAACTTCTTTACTATATACTGTACTCCCAAGATATCACGGCTATCTTTTATACCATTGCCCCAGTGGCTAGTCTTTTATGACTTTTTTTTTTTTTTTTTTTATAGAACTAGCAAATGTATTCCCACAGAGTTATTTAACTTGGTTCTTTACCTCATGCTCTTGAAATGTGACATACCAAATCTGTTGCTTCTGCAGTCAGAAATTTCTATCCAAGCCTTTATTCTTCTTTCTTTAAAGAAAGAAAAGAGGTGACTGGTTTTGAGGGCTCTTTCACCCACAAATGACATGAATCCTGTCTTTGTCAATTTCTACAATGTTTAAGCATATTCATTTTTATCTCCCTGATGACATTGTGAAGTGTAATATGATGGAAAAATACAATAGATTTATCTTATTCATAAAGTCAGAC